>LSSL01002639.1:0-12307 GCA_001953115.1 Smittium mucronatum
ACATAAATGAGGACAAAAGTTTTATGAAAATGTATGAATTGACTTGCTATTTTTTTTTTATTCCTTTATTACGGCAGTTTATTTTGTTATTTTGAATGCGGAATTTAGCAAAGATCGATTTTTTAAAAAAACAATCAGTATCTAGCCGCTGATACTTAGTCTCGAAACTGACTACAAATATCCTGAATATTTGATGCTATTGTGGATTTTTTTTAAAAAAGTATTTTATATAAACCGCATTAAAATATTTAGAAATACGCTTACATATAATGTTAAATTTTATTTAAATAAATTCTAATCAATTTGATTTTGCTCTTGATTTCATTCGTTATTCAGAAAATATTTTTTTCTATTTCCTTACCCCTTTTTTTAAGCTTTAATCCCTATTATTTGATTTAAGGGATTATTAAAATTTAATAATATAATGAAAAAAGGTTAATTATTTGGGGGTTGTCTTTGTAAACGAGCCTTTTTAGCCTTTTTTAGCATTTTTTGGTTGGGAAATGGAGCTTATATATTTAACAGCAGCTGAGATCAACATTTTTTGATTTATAAAATGCACCAAATCAGAAAAAAAATCGGCTCCAACTCAAAATATTTTGGATAATTTGCTTTAAAAACCTGAAATTATATAATAAGCTGTTTTAATTAGCTAACTCATGATTATGTTTATTTATTTAGGTCATATTTGCATTAAGTTTTAAATTTGAATATTTTTGCTTAATTCCCATTTATTTTTAATCGATTTTTATCATAAATTATAAATGGTTATTTTATTTTATTGAATTTTTTTTATTTTTTACGAATCCATATTTATCAGCTTTCACAACTTTTAAGATGGTTTTCTGGACTTTTTCGCTAATTGTTTTTTAGCAAAATTTGAATTTGAGTTTAGTAAAGTAAGAAATTTAAAATTTTATATAATTCTTAGAATTAACCCCTTTTCAAATAATATTTTTAATAGATCTTATAATTAGAGGTTTTAAAATATTAAATCCTAAGTGTTTTTTAATTATTTATTATTGAATAACAATCATAACTTTGAATTATTTGCAGGATTTTAAAGTATAAAATTTAGGATTTAAAATATATGTTAGAAGTATTCCAGATTCATAATGTTTTTATTTTTATGGATTTTGGAATTATTTTTTTCATTTTTTCATACAATTTTTTTAATCTTTAATTTGATAATATTTAATTAAAGTGGCTGATTTTACTTTAAAGCGAATTTTGTAAGATACTCAAAAAATTATTATCTCCTATTATGTTTTGAAATCACTTTATATACTAAGAATTTATTAGTTAACTTGAATTTTTTCAAGAATTTACTAGCTTAAAAAATATTATTTGGGTTCAAGTCACAATATAACAAATTAAATTCTACAAAATAAATAAATTTCAATAAATAAATATAATATATTCATACAATTTTTTTATTATACTTTTTCGACTGAAATTTTTCATTTTTATTTTTTTATAAAGAATTTTATATTGATAAATTAACAAACTTTAATTTCGATACTTCTTATACTGATCTAATTTTTTTTCTTATCAAGGAACTTTATTGCATATATCAACAGTAAAAAATATGCGAAAAAAAAAAATAACAAAAAAAAAATATGCAGGCGTAGAAAAGATTGATATCCCCAACGCTAATAGATCCATCTTTAGGTCTAAATTCTGCGCACAAAAGTTAATTTTTTTCATATATATCACCCCATATATCACCCTCTGAAATTGATTCAAGTTTTTGTGTATCTGAAGTTACATGCAATCATAAATTAAGCTTGAAATCGATTATTTCAAACTTGCTGATTGGATTTATCTCCTCGCTAAAACTTGCTTATAACATGACTATAACATACATTTTCAAGTTTTTTAAAGTAAATTTTTAACCAAAAACTTTCCTGTAGCAAGCTGCAAAAATTTGGAGTATCTTTTCAATTACAGAGCATAGACTTTTTGTGTAGGTATATCATCAGGTTACACAGATTCCATTTTTTTTCCTCATAAACTATAAATTTTCTAATTGATCTTTTATTTTCGAATCTCCAAAATTCTGTCGCCACAAATTGCTTAAATTAAGGCAACATCGGTGAGATTTTAGTATGAATATATTTATATAGGATCATCACTTAAGCATCTAAACCACAAAAAAGTACTCTTAACTTATGGTAGAATGATCGTATTAAATCTCTAATACTTTCAAAACCAATAATAATAAAGCTGCTTTGATTAAGTTTATTTTCATTTATTTATTTTTTATTTAATTTTATTATTATTATTTTTAGTCAAAAATTTATATATAAATTATGATTAGTAAAATATAGTGAGATAAGGTAGGAGAGTTGTGTTGTTTATGAGTTGAAAATTATTCTTTCCCCTGGCTCTATAGCAAACCAGCTGGCTTTTATTTTTTCCCAGTTGTCTTTTAGATTCTTATTTTGTGAATTTGCGTCCTGTTTAACTTTTTCTTTTATCATTTTTTTGAGCCTTATTAAAAGTGCCGTGTGTGGCAGTTTTTTTCCAATGACATTTCAATTACTGATTTTGTATGTTCCATATGGTTAATGCCTGCACAGTAAATTTTTTTGGGAATTTCTTGTTTAATCTGTTTGTTTTATCAAATATATCATTTCTAGCTATTATTATTTGTTTATCAGATTTTTCTATTTGAGCCGCACTAAGAAATTCTCCAATAAGTTTCCAAAATTTTCCAATTCTATTACATTTTTAAAATCCGTGTATTATGGTGTGCATTATATAATCTCAAAAATTTCACTTTTTTATCGAGTCATATACCCCTTTTTTTGCTTGTTTAAATTTCCCCGGTTATTATTGCATTGTGTTATAATAGTTATAGGTGGCACAAATTTTTTGTTTATTTGGAAGCTTTTTTGATTTTCACGATTTAATTCACTCCTATTCGCTGGTTCAGCTCCCAGTTTATCCCATTTAGGGGGTTTTTTGGGATAAAAATATTTCAACCACTAAAATGAAATTAAATCGACTAATTTGTAATACTATCGGATGATTCGAAATAAAATCGACTAAATAAAAAAAATAAACTGTTTTTCATGTTTTTATAAGTGTAATCGACAAATTTCACACATTAAAATCGACTATTTTCCCTTTTTAAATTCTCATAGTAAACGTAAACATATTAAAACAATAAACAGAAATATGAATTTATCATTATCTAAAATGAAAAATTCAAAAATATGACAAATTTTTTTTGCAAAAATTATTGAATGAGTAAAGTTTTAGGCGTATTGAACATATATGTCAATATATAAAACCAAAATTAAGCATTATTTAGCTATAACTGAAAAGTGGTCAATAAGGAAAAATAATGATATAGTTTAAAGAGCTAGTTTTCCTCTTGAAAAAAAACTAGTTTAATTTCTAATATATTTATTCTAAACCAAAAAAAATGATGTAATTCCTAAAAATATTAAAAAAATACAATGATTATTATAAGCTAAGTGTAAGAATTTGTTGATCTTAAAAAAGCAAATATAGGACCAATTTTTTTCTATTTCATTTGAATAAGATTTATCAAGTTATAACTAGTTTTATATTCATAAACGGACAATACAAAATATTAATTATTGATAAAATAGCATCAGGATTCATATATGAATAATATAAAAAAGATTGAAGCTGATGGACTTAGTAAAAATAGTTTATACATATTTAGTCATAAAATAATAGTATTAATATAAAGATTAGTGAAAATGCCTGTTTTTTAACAAAATATGACGATGAATTAAGTAAGCAGTGAAGAACACATAAAATAATAATGAGAGTTCAAAGCTATAAGCAAAATAAAATCAGCGTAATATGCTATACTCACTTTATGTAGCAAATTAAGGTTAAATAACAGCGTAAAGCTCAAAAAGCAAAATAAATTACAACTTAAAAATCTTACACAAAATTTTACAAACACCATTATGCTTAACTCAAACTTTATATTATACAAAGATGATTCACACACAATACAACATACAAAACACGAATTGTTAGATACATGATATTAAGTATAACAAATAACACATAATTTTCACACAGTATGCATACATAAAGAATTAAATTATATATAGATAATACACATAAGGCATAGCATTACACACAAAACATAATCTAAACCACTCAGAACATTTATGAAAAGGCTAGTATCAAACATAGTTTAGTTAAAATTATCATTTGAATAAAATTGTAGAGCTAAATGATATAAACTCAAATAATTTCTTAAATAATGTTAATTTTGACTTATCTCATAATATCAGAAATTTTTCGGTTTGTGGTTTTTTTATAGTAAGAAAACTTTATTCATCCTACGCGCCATAAATATCCCGATACTTTCTTTGAGCTAAATAGATTCATAGTGATTTCTAACACTTAATAATGAAATTATAATGTTTTAAAAAAATTTAAAGAGTTATTTTTGATGAATAATCTATTGAGTTTATCAATAATTAATAGCTTGTAACAGTTGGAAAAAATTTATATGTAATTTAGCAACTTTAAAGTAAACTAATATGAATTTTTATTTTGGCCAATTATACACAATTATTTTTTACCGACTAATTTTTTTTCAATTTCGATTTGGAAATTTGGTCGATTCTTATTCAATATAATATATTTAGATTCGCTTTAGTCGATTTGATTTTAAATTGGTCCAATAAAAATCATTTTATTCTAAAATAATGAGCTAATATTTTTTATATTGTATAATATTTTTTTTCTTGTGTTTAATGGTCTTATTTATTTGGGATTTTCCTAAAAAAAATGCGATTTTTCGGGAAATTTTCTTTCAGAATATTGTTCCCGAAGAAATTAGAGGAATGTTTACTAGTCATACTGAATATTTTTTTTACCTGATACTAATTCCATGGTATGAGAGGTCGTATATAATCCCAATATTTGTATATCTGCTAAAAAATCGACCTATAGTTTGTATCGATTTTTTTTTCACCCATATGTGGTCTAATTTTCTAATATTTAAACCTATTATTTTTTACAGATGTTTTATAATGTACTGGCTTCACTATACTCAAATTTGCTACTTCCGTTCGCGGGTATTGTTTTATTATTTATTTATATATTTGTAAATAATCTTAGAAGTTTTTTTACCCAGTTTTTTTTTTTCCAATAGAGGTCCTAATATGATGTTCGATTAATAAATTAGTCTGAAGTTTTTTTCTGAAAGTCCAGCGAAATTTTGTCTTGCAATCTCTATCCACAGCTAGTTATTTTTATCAGTTAAACCGCACATTCATTTCATTAATAATGTTATTTATTGGGATTAAAAATTTAATAGCACCATCCCTTCCATTTCAATTTGTAGTTCCAGTGTGCACAGTGATACCTTGGATTGTTGGTTATTTCATAGAAAGTACGGTAATAACTTTTTCACGTTCAAGTTGTAAAATTTAAAGAATATTTAAAAGAATGTCCAAAAGATTTAAAATAATTTCTAATAGATTAAAAATAATTTTAAATCCAATTTAAAAGTGAAACTATTAGCGAATTAATTTGTGAATAAAAAGTTATAAATCCGTTTAAACGATTTAAAAAAAACATCTAAGCTCCGGTATAAAATTTATTTGTGTGTTAAATATATATTTTGTACATCTCAGAGGTAATTAAATTTATCGAATCATTAAATAAAAATTCGATAAGTCTGTTAGCCCACTCAACTTGGGAAAAATTTCCCTCTGTGTCTAAATCTTTGAGAAATTGATATTATTGTACTTTTTTTAAAAAAAATATAGCCTTTTTGTACGCCGAGCGTTCTCTATTGGATTAAACATGGGTTAATAGGGCCCCAGATATAAAAATTCAACGCACTGAAAATTTTCTATTGGATCAGCAATTTTTCTGTGGAAAGGTGCATTATCTGATATGATATTATGTTAGATTAAAGTATACACCTACCTGTAGTTTCATGAATCAGTCCCCCTATCTATTAATTTCTATATTCAATTATGTAAATTTTTCTTTTGGTTCTGAAATTGATTAGAAAAAATTGTGAAAGTCCAAAAATCATGTAAAAATATGAGCCTCTTAATTTAGTCATTTTAACTAATGCTTTTTTACTTTTTTGGACCTAAACCTTGCTCTTATAAATAAATTTACATTGATTTCATGAATTTAAATTATGAATTTTCCTTTGCCAATGAATGTTAAGATTTTTTCGACACATCGCTTTCTTTTTTGCTTATTTTCGATGGAATTGGTCTAAATAGATTCTTTTTTAATCCCTTTAGTGGTATAAATTTTTTAATTTAAATGCCTGATAATTGTTTGAAGATAAGCTCGAAGTTTATATTTTAAAAATTAATATTGGTGATTTCTGCCAGATTATACAACGGGGTTTCTTTTATAAGCCCAACTAAATAGCCCGAATTATTTTTATTTTATTTATGTGTAACCTTATCCGTTTCCTCCTCTGGGTCGAGGAAATCCAGCTCCTGATTTAGCCCAAGAATATGCAGTAGACTCAGAATTTTTTTACACACCGATAAGATAAGAATAGTCTCCACTATCCTTACCAGATCTCAAGACTGCCTCCCTTATAGATTCTGAATTTTTTTTACCTGACACCCGTTGTAACCTTCTTTACCTATCTTCTTTTAACTGGGTTGATTTCATTCGAGATAAATTTACTAGTATCCATTTTGAATTTTAGGTTTAAGTAGATATTTAAAGAAATCGATTGACAAATTTTTGGATTTAGCTTTCATTTAATTAAACTTAAATTTAAAGTATTAGTATTCATAATTTCTACACGCTAACAAATTTTTGTTTAAAATTATAAATTAATGTTGGGAAATGGATATTGTAATTTTCTCGAATTAAAACACAAAAATAAAAATCACAAAAAGAAAGAATCATATTTTTTATCAATTTTATTTGTTGGGAATAGTTGATCATGTGTTTATATGTAGATTAATCTATTTAATCTGTGAACTATCAGACTTATTGGATTTCTATGGCTACTATAAATTTCACTTAATGTATTTATCAATAGTTATGACATAATTGTGGTATAAATTTCTCAGAAAGAAAAAATTTAGAAAAACTGTTCGCTTTTAAGAAAGATATTTTATTGAACAAAATTTTAAATTGGGTTTACATTTTTTTTAATTCAAATATAAAATTTTTTTAAGCCTAATTTACATTATTTTATATCTTTACATTTATTTTTTTAACTTAAACGTGAAAATATGTAGCATTTTTATTCCCTTGTAAATTTTTTGATCAAATGTGATAACATGGGCGAAGCACCATATCTTGGATAGAAGAAATATATTGGCAAATAAATCTCCCTTTAATGGATAGTTATCTACTTTTCGAACTTTCTGATTTTTTTTATGCCGGTAATTATAACATATTTTTTTGTGGTGGTATCTATTCAGTTTGATTTGAAGTATATTCTCAGATATTTAAAGGATTAAAATAGACCTACTGGGCTAAAAATTCTGGTTTCAGATGCAATATTACCTATTTTAATTCATATAAGTTTATCTATGACCATTTTTACATTATAGGCTATCAAATGGAAGAAAAACGTTTCATTTAATATATCTTCATCTGCAACATTATTTATTGCTGTTAAGATATAATCAGCGTATTCCAGATTTTTTTATTGGGTTTGAACTAACGAAAATTTCTTTTAAATTTTTATTGAGGAATATCAGTAAAGATTAGATAAACATTTTATATAATATTGGTGACATAGGAGTATTCTTTATAAGCTCCTGGCCTATTTTAATATATTCACTGAGTTTAATATTAATATTTATTTTGGGTTTGGTATTTTTGTTTAGGAATTTTAGAATAAATAAGAACTTTGGGCAAATACGAACCCCTTTTAAGCACAAGCACAAGAACAGGCATTTCCTATTTAATCTATAATAGACTTATCCTGATCTAACATAATTAGATGTCTTGTCGTTTCTATTGAGTCGATTTTTGCTGTTTTCTATTAAAAAATTAAATTATATGATGTTAAAAAATATTCTGCGATCCTTTATGAATCTAGATAGACTTATATTTATAATCTTATCCGTTATTTTTTCAAGTCTATTTGTTAAAACCTTCGTAAATATTCTTTTGTAAGTATTTGATAGTATAATTGGCCTCCAATTTTTTAGCCATTTTAAGTCGTCTTTTTTTGGAAGAGGTGTAATTTTGGATCCATCAATTAATGAATTTCATAAATTTATTTGGTTTAGGTTGTTGAAAATTTTATAAAAATTTTTACAATAGGTTTAGAAAAAGCTTTGTAGAACTCAAACGGCAACTCCTCAGGACCTGATTATTTATCATTATGTGATTTTATTTTTATTTTTAAACATATCTCCTCCTCTGATATGATAGTCTAATTTTTTTTCTTTTCGTATATTTTTGTACTTATGTAGTTGATTAAAGTATGTTGGCTAGACTTAATACGTAACTTTTCAAGGGAAAATTTTTATAAAAATTTCGGGATTTTTGGCTATCTCCTATTGGTAGATTTTCTTTTAACTTTCAGTGTTATATAGGGCTTTTATAACTTTGTTTTTTTCCCTGGATTTCAACGATTCAAATAAAAATTTATTGCGAATTTCTTTATATCCAAAAAATTAGATCTAGCTTTCTTTATAGCTCTATTTATTTTATTTTTTATGATGTGTTTTATTTTTTCATGATTTTCTTTTATAAAATTCGATTAATAATATTTAACCGTTTAATCCGAGCTTTTGAGAATGAGATTTTGTGCTATTTTTTTAAATGATTCGTGGTTATTTGTTTCATTACTTTTGGAATTATTTCTTCCTTATTTAATATAAGTTTCCTTGATTTTTTCTTTGATATTTGCCAAACTGGTCATGGAATAATTTTCTTTGGATATTATTCGCTTAATAATATTAGATAATTGGTTGTTTTTTGTGTTTTTAAAGTTTATTTTCAATCTTTATACTTTGATTTTTGGTAAATTTCAGTTAGAGACGTTGTTAATTCTAAATATTTGTGAGCAAAAATTGGACCTGTAGAAATATTTAAGTTTTTTATGAACCTATTAGGCTATCAGATGAAAATTTGTGGTATATTCTGGATATATGAGCTCCTATATATTCACTCCATATGAAAATGTTTCTTAAGGGGTAAAAATGTTCATAAATGTTGGTCAAGTCGAAGTTTTTCATTGATTTTTTGTCATTTACCCACTCTCCTGTGGCATTAATTTGGATTAATCTGTGTTTTTTCATTTTATACCATGTTTGAATCACCAAAGAGGATCATATTGTTAATATTTTTATTTTTTTCGTAGATTTCGTTTAATTTATCCAATTAGGAATTAATTATGGTTTTTCTATTTGATCTAGTATTAGTTAGGCAAATATTTACAATTCTAAGTGGCTCGTGGAATAGTGATCTGTCTAAATCGTCTATCATGATCCTTTCTTCGAGAAATACATAACTTTTAGAGATTTTGATGATCTGTTTGTTAATTATTATAGCAGTATATTTGGAATATATACATTTCATCCTCAATTATTTATCTCAAAATGGTATGTCGCCTTTTTTTATGTTAATTTACTGAATACGTGAAATATAGAGATGGTTATCTTTATTGAAAAAAGTATATATCCCGATTTTCTTATTATTATCACATATTCCTTTAACTTTATAAGTTATTATGTTTATTTCAATTTTATAATTTATTTTTTTCGATTTTTTATTGAAATTTCCGATTTTTCGGGATGTTATTTCTCTTTTGTCCCTGATATCAGGATAAATTGTTGATCGGGAGTGAGGTTTCACTCTTTTTTTTGTTTTATTAGCAACTTATTTAATTCAATGCCCATTTATTTGTGATTTTCATTGTTTTTGCGGATGCTTTTTTCCTGTTTGGCTCTGATAATATGTTGGTTTGGCCTGGTGTCACTTTATGTGTTTCCTATTCGTTACACTCCCCCTGTAATGTATCTTCCAAGCATATTATGATTTTTTATTTGTTGGTAATTCAGATATTTTAAACTTAATTATTTTTTTTTCGCTTTCATCACCCTTGTATTATCTTATTTTTCTTTACTTATTTTATTTTTATCCGTCTTAAACCCTGATTCTAAGTTTGTTTTTTTTTTTGTTTTTTCAGATGTTTTTCTTCCGGGGTGATTTTTTGTTTGATCCGATAATTTAGCAACCATTGCTTTGAACAGTTAAGCTCCAGGTTCTATCTTTAAGACACCGAATATATCCGCTTCTACAGCTTGGATTTTCGAACCACTAGAAAACCCTTTTATTTCATTTTAGGAATTCGTTTTTATTTTGAGACCCATCTGTTTTTGGGCCCCAGTTTTATGAAAATGTTTTTGTGAATCTTTTTTTAAATCCATCTATTTTTGTGTTTTCTTCAAGCGTGACTATCTTTTTGGAGTTTTTATATATAGATTTTCTATAACGCTTGTATGGTGCATGTTTTTTAAGTAGCTCTATGAATTCTGTTTTCCAATGACCTGATTCCTTGCAGTAGATGCATTCCTTCGGTCCTTCTCTCCAGGCAGTATTCACTTTATAATCTAATATGTATAGAAATTGTGGTATTTAGTTCTCTTTTTTTGTCTTTAAGAATGCTTTTATACTTTTGGATGGATGGGTTTTCAAGGTTTTGTGTTTTAGGGCTATTATGTCAAGGACCTCATCAATATCCTGTGATCTATCATAAGCTTACTTTATCAATTCACATATTCTAAGGACACTGCGAGGGGGTATAATTATCATTTTGTGATTTCAGTTATATTTTTAGTGCAGTATGGAGTTTTTTTTAGATTATATTTTATGTTGATTTTTTTTTTTTTGCAATTTCTTTGTCTGTGTCATTTTTGAAATTAATAAATGTGATTTTTTCTAATGTCTATTTCGAAACATATCTGGATCATTTTAAGTTGTTCAATAATACTTTCTGCAATGTCTTTGATTTTTTCTTTGAATTTTACAAGTTTACAGCCCAGTTTTATAGGGGTTTCTCACATACACACAATTTCTGTTTTATGTTTTGCGCTAGTGACCTGTCCCATCTTTGAAATTAATCCATATTTTCCTCAAATTTTGCTGGGGTTTCTGATGTGTTTATCTGGTGGTTTGTTTTTAGCACCAACTATATTTTCCCGGCTACCTTGGGTTTGGATATCAGTAGGGTTAATATCCATTTGAGCTAATACTTTGATCTTTTTTATCTTGGCTGGTCTTAATAAAGGTTTCAAATGAATTTCTTTGTGTGTGATATTATTGGTCGGTTTTAGAAAATTTCTTCAAGTGGAATACAGAGAGATTAGTGGCTTTTAATTTTTTGTTCAAAGTTATCGCAAAGAAAATATTTTTATGGTATTGGATAAATTTGGAAGTTGGCTAATCGGGAGCCCTTGAAACAATTCATAGTGGATACAGAGCAGCTAGGACGACAGAGGGGAATGGGATGAAATTTATTAATTACTTAATCCTTTTATTTTTTTTATTTTTTATTTTATTATTTTTTTTTTTTAGAGTTACATGTGTTTATTTAAATGTTATGCAAGAAAGCTAGGTTAAGATAATAGTTAATAAATTTGACGGGCGTAAAGACAAGAGAAGAGTTCCAATCACAAGTTGAAATTCACTCGCCCGCCTGGTTCTATTGCAAACCATTTGGTTTTGATTTTTGCCCAGCTGTCTTTTAATTTAGTGTTGTTTGTAGTCATATCTGCTGTTATTTTATCCTTTAGCATGTTTATGAATCTTATGAATAGCGCCGTGTATGGCAAGTTTTTATTGGCCAGCGACATTTCAGTTCTCGATCTGTGTATGTTCCAAATTGCCAGTGCTTGCACTGTGGCTATGTTCGGGAATATCTTTTTAAGTCTGTTTAATTGATCAAAAACATCATCGCTACCAATTATAATTTTTTCTTCTGTGTTTTCTATTTGAGAGTCTTTGAGGAATTTACCAATCAAATTCCAGTATTCCTTAGTCCTATTACATTCGTAATATCCGTGTATTATATTGTCCATTGTATGGTCACAGAAATTACATTTCTGTATTGGGTCATAGATTCCTTTGTTCCATATGTTAAGCTTTTCTCCTGTTATTATTACATTGTGGTATATTAACCATAGATGACTCATCATTTTTGGTTCGATTGGTAATTTGTATACTCTCCTCCATTGAAAGTCAGTCTGATTCAATGGATCAATTCCTAACTTTTCCCATTTAGGGATTTTTTTAATTTCGTCTTTTTTGGGGTATTGTAAGATATTTCTCCTCTGACCATTGGTGG
>LSSL01002640.1:0-17909 GCA_001953115.1 Smittium mucronatum
GAATTAATCGTGTACCACAGACCTTATTAAATAATTTCGTTTAAGTGCTGCCCTGCATTACTGGAGGAACGGAACTAATTATGGAAATTTAGCGAAAAAATTCGTATTTTTTTCATACCTTCATATTTTTTGGTTTTTTTATTTTAAGCTTTAAATAGATTTGACTTATAAAATAGTGGAAAATAAGAGTAGTTCAGTTTTGGTCTGTTTAGCTCCCGGAAAATGCAAATATCATCAAAGGAAATTTTGGATTTTTTTGCTCTTTTTGCAAAAAAAAATATGTAGAGACAATTGAAAAATTATTTTTGGTGTGCAAAAAATGGGATAACACCTGCAGAAATATAATTGAGCGATTTTTTGCCCAAAAAATAAATTTTCAAGAGTGGGTATTTTTTCTTCTGCTGATCTAGCTCTTTGGAGTAGATTAAAAACTCTTTTTTTTGGGGGGGGGGGTGGTTCTAAAAAACCTTTTTTTAAGCTCCACGCTGACGACGCCAACCAAATAATTGAATCAAAACAATTAAATTTTTGTATGTCATTCGTGTTGCTCATCTGTTAATACTGAATGGTATTAATGGATCAACAGAAACATTGAGCCAATACTCAGTGCGTAAAGAACTACTAGAGTGGATAATTGTGACGGAGTAGGATTTTTTTAAAGGATTTTTATTGGTCCCTTTATTGATTTATTGCGTTCTAAAAAAATTCTGCGTAAAAAATAATTTTTAAAAAAGGATATTTATATATTTAGTCTAAAAATCCTCTTTTAAATTAAAATCTTTTTAATTGAGTTTAAACTGTATATTTTTAAAACTTGATATACTTTCAAATTTATTTAAAAAATATCATAAAAGTGATAAGATATTCAATTATTTTACGATATTTAATTAAAAAAATAAAATAAATATGATTTTCATTTTTTTCATTAACTATATAGTTATTTTTAGTCAATTTCTTATTATAACTTTGAATAAATTAAGCACCGCTTTTATTTTAACTTCGATAAATTTAAATTCTATTGGTTAATTTTTTTAATCGATAATAATTTTTTTTAGGAAATTCAATAAGTTACAACACTTGCACAAAAAAAATATACAAATTTTTTTATTTTTTTGCATTCACATTTTATCAATTTAATACTTATAAAGATCTTAAAAAATGAGGGCGGGGTTATAATTTATCTTAATTTAAACTAAATTCATCTGAAAGAGATTTGTTAGTGTTTGAATAGATTTTCACTACGTTTATAAAAAAATTCTGTGTAAAAATAAACCGTGTTATTAATTTTTCAATTTTTTTTTCTTGATTTAGATTAATGGAATCAAAAAATTACCCCAATTTCTCAAAAATAAGATACCGAAATTTTCTTATAAAATAAGAAAAATGTTATGGGTATCAGTAAATTTTTGTTTTTTAACTATATAAAAAATTCAAAATTTTATAACCCACATTAAAACTTTGATAAATTCAGACAAAATAAAGCTCTATTATTTTAAAAAAAATTTAATTAAGTATGGAAAATTATCTTCCCATAATAAAACTAATTATATTAATATAGAAAAAAGTGTAATAATTTTCTATAATTATGTGTCAGTTGGCCTATTTAAAATTGAACTATTAAAGTTTTCACCTACTTTCTAGAAGACTTAAATTATGATAATTTTTTTATTTTATACTGTCGATACAGATTCGTCTTTTGATAGACTTTTTGATTTATAGTTTAGGGTCCCGATAGAAATAAAAATTAGGTAAAATTGTGAGTAGGTGAATATTCTTTACAGCGGAGAAAGTTGAAATTTCCCGGCACCTTTTTTTATACTAATATATGTCAATATAAATACTGCCATGAAGTAATGAACATTCATTGGATGTATTTTCTTAATTGTTATAGATTTAATGTTTATCCAATTAATATACAAAAGACTAAAATAAATATGGCCATTATTGGAGAAAATATAAATTGTGACTATAACAAGATAAAAATTATTTCCAAAGCTCCCATTTATTATTGAATATACATTAAACTTGGTTATTAAATTTTACCAATTTAAATGCATCAAAAAGTGGATTATAATTTATATTAGATCTTTTATAATAAATGAAATGAAACACGATCGAAATTACATTATTTTTTTCAACTATTTGCTGATTTACACCCACAGAAAAAAAAAATAAAACAAAAAAAATCATTTAGGTATATTATTAAATAAGATACTGAGATATTGAATATCGGAAAAACAATTTATTTTTATTTTAAGTGGACATTTGTCCAGGCTAATTATAGGTATTAATCCAAAAGTTGGAGCAAAGATTCGAAAAAAATACACCAATATATAAAATCAGTTATAAAATTTAAAAAATACAATCAAAAATTGATTTAAAATAAGAAATTTAAATAAAGATTTATGGCCAGTTATTAATAAATCATGTGATACCCTTATAATAATTCGAAAAAACTTTAATAAAGATATTTTTAAATGGATTTTTTTTATACAGAAAATAATCATCCGATAAAAAAAACGTTCTATTTAAATATGATGTCTCTCTTAAATAAAAAAAATTTTATAAATATCATATTGTTTTTAATAAACAATTTAAAGTAGTATATTTCAATAAAATATCATTTAAATTCATTTTTTGAAAAATGAAAATCGTTATAGTATACCAAAAATATTGCAAAATTACAGAAATTATATTCAAAATGTGAGTATATCACATAAAGTAAAGGCCAGATTTTATAATCAGTGTCCAAAAAATAGTGAAAAGCCCTAAAAAGAGGCCAATATTTTAGTTTAATTTTATTTGAGGACATTTTATGAGTATTTTTATATAATTTTGGATTCCTAATACAAGTAAAATTAAGTTTTAAATTTTGAAAAAACAAAGAAATCAATTTTCCAAAAATTAAACCAAAATGATATTTCTAATAAGACTTTATCTTTAAAATTCGGGAAAAAATTGGTACCGTATAAATTGAAAATTTCCAATAACTTTAAATTAAATAGGAGAATAAATCTGATTTTAATTATTATTTCCTATATAAAAAACTAAAAACAGTGACAAATAAGAATAAAAATTAGCATATAAAATACTAATACTATAATTTTAATTCAATTTTTATACTACATCAATTTTCAAATCCAGCAATTTTAATTAATTAAATCTCACGATATTCTATAAATAAAATTGAAAATTTTGATATTAATTCTTTATATAAATTAAAATTACCGATTTCAAATAAATTATATCCCTTGTACTAGATAGCTTTAATATAATAAATTTCAATGGTAGTAGATTTTTTATTTAATTTAATAATACAAATTTAATTTTTTAAATCTATTACACAAAAAAAAATTAATATAATATGAAATATATTGTCAAATTATCTAATTAAAATCGCTATTTCAACTCTTTTATTAAAAAGAATATGTATATATATATCAAAAAAAAATTTACATTATTAGGATGCTATTGGAAAAAAAACGGTTACTTATAGTATTGTAATAAAAAAAATCAACATATTTGTGCCATTTTTTCACGATAATTACTGGCTACTTTTTTGGAGGTTGATATTCTAAAATCAGTAGTATAAAAAACCCCTTTTTTCAAAAATATTTATGAATCAAAATAAAAATTTACAAATTTTATATTAAGAAAAGAAAATCCTCAATTTTATTTTTGATTAGTTTATATTTCATAGAATGTTGGACTTTTTTTATTAAAATATTTACTCAATGGAATACTTTATAATACGAAACCATAAAAAAGGGAAATATTTATAAAAATGCAAATAGAAGAAATTTTATTTCACAATATTGTAATTTTTTATGTAAAATTTTCATATCCAAGTATATTCATAATAATTTAAACAAAAATAAAATTTCAATTAGATTTTTTTTTATTCTTCGCATAAAAAATAAATTTATTGTATAAAATTAGCATAACACCATGTAAATACACTAATTTCTAAAAATGGCCAAGATATGAATATATATTTGAATAGATAAATTTTCAATTAATATATAGATACATCCTTACACGTTTATTGAGTTTATAATTTTAATTCTTTAAAATAATATCTTTAAATGCTAGTTATTCCATTGGAAAATCAATTTGATTTAAATATTAGCGCTACTAAAGCTTTTATCATGCTATTTAATTAATTTTAAATCCACTTAAAATATATTAACAAGAGTAATTTATCAATTTCATTCTAAATAGTCATCTGTAAAGGATTAATTTACCTATAAAATCATATAAAAAATCAGATCTATTTAAAATTTTCTTTCCTTAGAAAGTTTTTATATGGAAAAATTTTCCATTTAATTATTTTCAGAGGTTATATGATAATATGATCTATTTTCAAGAGATATAATACGTCTTTTATTCTTGTTTTATGAACTAATCGCTCTTATTTATAGTTCTTTAGCTCCCCGAAATTCTTCGCCGCCTGTTTTTTAATCGATAAACACAACCCTCGAAAAAATCCATCGATAATATTATCAATTTTCACAATTTTATCCTCTTTTTTTATTAAATGGATGAAGGGAATATATTTATAATAAATTTCCAAATTAAGCTATTTTCGAATTAAAATTTTTTCACCTGAAAAATTTTATCAGTATTTTTTTGAAGATATTTTTTAATAAAATGCAGAATAATAATAAAAAAGAAGATTACCGGATTGACCAATGTTATAAATTGCTAAAAATGATAAATATTGAATTTAAAAGATGAATAAACTCTCTTTTCAAAGGATTTTTTAAGTGTTTAAAATCTCTATAAAAAAGAAATCGGGTCTAATCCTCCTGCATAGATTCTTCGATTAAAATTTTCACGCCTGTAAAATTCAAAAAAATAATAATAGGAAATTTCGATCGTATTTTTTGTTGAAAAATATGAAAATTTCTTTCAGTTAATTTTATTTCTATCCGCAATTTTTTGCAAAATACTTTGAGCAATCCATAACTTTAATTAACTTATAAACCGATGAATTAATAAGAGGGATAAACTCCTAAAAAAATTATTTAAAAAAAATAACCTTATATCGAGAGGTAGGTTTTTTCTCTTTTTTTTACTTTTCGATTTTGAGAATATTCACTTAATAGTTCTTAAAAAGGTATTGAATGAATTTAAATCAAAAGAAGTCAAAATTTCCCTTAAATAATTGGATTGCTAATAACAGTAAAAATGTATTTCAAACTATTTGAAGTAAAAAAGAATACTCACAAACAGGCTTTCTTTGGAAATTGTATCGATGCCATCATCTCTATAATTTAGACTTCAAATAAAGCTTTTCTTAAATTTTATGAGGAAAAAACAGTTAGAAGTGTAGCTTTGGTTAGAAAAAGGCAAAAGATAAATAAATTAAAAAATTAATAATTATAAGAATCAAAAAAAAATATTCATCGGATATATTATAAACTGCTATCATCATTTTTATATATGATTTTATTCACATTTCTTATTAATTTCAAAAAAATCGGTTATAATTTTGCAAATCTAGTAAATTTTAATAAGATTTTTAATAAATGATGTTATCTTAATAAAACATGAAATCATCATGATTAGTAATAAAAATTCCAAAATATACTTTTATTCATAGTAATTACCTTTTTGTATAATGGTTATCAAAACCTATGGTTTATATATGATTAGTGATATATATTGAAATTTTCGTTTTTATTTGGTCAATATCGTAAAAAATATTTAAATAAAAGTTTTACACAGATAATATACCATTTTACGTTTTTTGTAGATTTAATTTATTTGAAATACTATGCCTTTGTTCCTGAACAGTTAGCATTTATTATATAATTCATTATAAAAGTTTAAAAAATTTTAAATATTGGTTTTATTTGTAAATATCATATTTTATTATAAAAATTTAAAAAAAAAATTTATTTAAATTTATTTTCATATGACGGCCAAGAATTTCAATATTTTTGTTATCAATCACACTCTTTTTTAATAATTTATGGAAGAATTTGCTATTTAGCAGGAATAATTACTAAATTCATGGTTTTTTCCAACTAAATCCAAGACATTTTTTGCAACTTTTTCCATATTTTTTTATTGTTAAAATATTTTAAACCTTGTTTAAAGATCGTTTTTTAAAAAAAAAATTCTTTTTGAGCAAAAAATATCCAATGAAACCAAAATATTAAACTAGTTATTTATTTTTATATTCTCAGATCAGAAAAAATTTTGGCAAATTTTATTTTAAAAACCTTTAAGAATATCAGAATAATCGAAATCTTCAATAAGGAGAGAATACATAGATTTAATTGGATACATTTTTAAATATTTATTACTTCACTTCACTTTTTTATTCGAAAAAAAATTAGGGGGAAAAAATAATAATCATTTAATTAAAAAACTTTTAAAGCAAGAGGTAAAAATAAAAAAATAAAGCCAGCCCCTTTTGTCTGTTTTTTAATTTAAATATCTCGATCATGTTTTTTTACTTTAAATTTCATAATTTTTTGGCACCATTTCAACTAGATAAAAGATTGCTATAAAAGCGAGCTATAAGCTATTTGAATACTATATATATATATAACATCACAAAATTAAACTATTTTATATTGGTATACTTACTTGAAACCACGACATTTTTTTAATTCCGCTTAGAATTAAAAAAGATAGAACATTAAATAAAAAAAACCAGTCATAAAATTTAGAAATATCCAAGAAATTATTAATACATATACATATATATGCGCGTGTGTTTTTGTGTGTGTGTGTGTGTGCAATTTTATCTTTGATTTTTATAACTTAAAAAAATTTATGTAGCAATAAATTTAATTGAAACTTTTTTTCGGAATCAAATTTCCTAGATTTCTGAATTCTATCAAGCTCAAAATCCAAAGAATTTTATTAATAAATTGGAATATGCTTTAAACATCAAAAAATTACAAAGACTATTAAAATTAGTTAATAATTTTTTCATTTTATTGATATTAAATTGAGAAAAAAGCTCCCTAATATAATCTAGTTTAGATTTTATAATTTTTATTTGAAGCTGGTTTAAATTTAAATTGGAAAAACCGATTATTAGGATTTTTGATAATCAATTATAGTGATTTTCAAAACAATCTTTGTCCGAAATATTTTCCCCCAGTTTCAATAAGGTCGAATTTAGTAATTTATGTTTTGATGTTTATTAATAGATATATTTGTAAATGTACATTATTTTTCTTTTTAAAAAAAATAAAGAGAGAGAAAAAATGATTAAGTGGCCATTTATATATTTGTTAATTTATATCTAAACCAATTTTTTGAATAAATCCCTCACTTTATACAAGTTTTCAAATATTTCCAGCTCTAGAATTTCACTTGTCTTTCAAATTGTACATTCTAAATATAAGCCCTTTACTTGAAATTTAAAAAAAAAAATTGAAAATTTTAATTTCAATTTTTTCTGTGATATTTTGTTATACCCTAATTTTTTCGTATTTCTCAAATATAAATTCTCATATTCAGTTTTTTACTTTTTGAAAAACTTACAAAATCAATCATGGACTATTTCATCCATTCTATATTCGCATTTTTTTGGCAGTTCTATTAAACCTTTCTTGAGAATTTTTTGTTGAAGGTTTGAAAAAATTAATAATTTTTTTCTAATTTTATTTCTTTATTATCTCTTCTACCCTGCAAAATTAAATCGAATTTTTTGAGTAGAAATTAGGTGTATCTTGGAAAAGAAATATTTTATTTCACCTTTATAAACATCCCATATTGTTTTAACAAAGCCTTATTTTTTTTAAATCATTGTTCCAGAAGTTTGATCTAGATATTCAGATTCAAATAGGATAATTGTCTTTTTTATTTTTTCTGTGTATTCAGGTATTAATTTTTCCGTTGAAAAATTTATACCTAACTTTAATTTACTGAGTATTTTTTTAAAATATTCACAAATAGTATATATAAATATCACTTTTTTAATCCCAATTTTATACTCGATGGGCTAATGATCTGTATCGGTGAAGTCGGAATCTATCATGAAATAATAAACAATTATCCGCCTAAATATGGAGTATGTATGTATATATGTATATCTTCAGAAAGAATCTATAAGATTTTTCTGTCATATTTTATCTGAATCCATTTATTTTAAATCAAAATCCAGCAATATATTACTTTCGAAAATCATATTTATTCGAAAAAAACTTTGTGTATTCAAAAAAACATTTAGATTTTATTTAAATTATTTTAATATCAAAAAAATTAACACTAAAAAAAGCTATTTTTAATTATTTTTGACTTATTTTTAAGAAGATTGATTCCCATAATTTGTTTATTTTTACATTCTTTTTTCAGAATAGTAATCATTTAAAATTTTGTTAGAATATTCATATATATACATGCATGTGTTTTTTTAAAGCTTAAAAATACCCCCCATTCAATCAATTAATTTATCATTAAAATTCGTTTTTTGTGTATGTTTGAACTTTGATAAATGTTTAGTAAATGACCTTCTCCACTCCCGCACCGCTTTTGAGATATTTTTCTTATAGATAATTTTGGTATAAAATCAAATTTTCAATTTTATAAACCCTTTTAAATTTCTAGATATATTTATGTTTCAGGAAAAATCATAAAATACTTTCGTTATACACGATCTATTTCATATTTTACTATATACAATAAATATTATACATTGTTATTTAATGTTGAATCTTTATTTAAATATGTATAAAATACGGGGGGAAATTTAAAAAAATTGTTTTTTAATAATTTTTGTAAATTTAGAAAAAAAATCGAAAAGATTTAAAATGTTTAAATATATAAAATTTGAAAAAGACTCAAAATTATCTTTGAGTCTTTGAGTAATTTGATAAAAATATTTTGGATCAGCCTAACAAATTTTCAAAATTAATTCATTTATTTCTAACTAACAAAAATTCTTTGAAATCAAAAAATTTATTTTTGATACATAATTAACCATTTTTACCGATTTTTGAACATTTTATTTGAATTCTAATGGAATCATCCAATTAATCTCATGAATATATTTTTTTTAATTTATTGTTTTCGAATAAAAAAATTAAGAATAATGAATTTGATAAATTTTTAATTAATATATCAGAGAATATATGGTTTCGAATTTTTTTTTAAAGGGAATTTATTTATAATATTTAGACACTAGAATAAAATGCTAAAATAAAAATACAATAAAAGGAAAAAATATTTATTAATACCACTCCCATCTGTCGCTCTAGAGGCTCCGTGCCCACTGGGCATTGGTTCAAGGTCAAAAAATTTAATGATTATTTTTTAATTTAAAAATTATAAAAATCTGCATGTTTAAAAAAAGGAAACAATAAATTTCCTTGAAATTTGAGGATTTGGATGTGTGTAATTTTTCTACCATTTTTTTTAAAAAATATAAATTTTATTTTTATAGCTGAAAATTTTTCATATTAGTCAAAAAAAATTAAGAGAAAATACACATTCTTATAAATACATGTATTAATATTCACACGTAAATAATGACTCTTATTCCAATTCAGTAATAACCTCTACAGATTTCCGGAGTACCCCTTTTAAAAAGATGTACACTAATTGAATCATTTAATATTTTCCTATTTTTTTTATATAATATTGTATCAACTTTATAATTTTATTTTAAACGACAAATAAATTAGAAAGAGTTCAACTAAGAATTTAAATATATTAATAATTCTCCTATTTATAGTTTCTCTGTGGTATATAAGTGCAAATTTCCGCGCAAGTTCTCTTTAATTATATATCATGGAAAAAATTGTGTTAATTTGAGATATAAATCTATAAATCTCTTTTTTGTAATAAATTTCTCTAAAAATGATTATCTCATTTTAAAAAAAAAATGGTTTATCTCAAATCAATTTTAACCTTTATTACCCTAAATTATGTTAAATGAAATCTTCTTTTTATCAATACAAAAATATTCTTGAGCTATTCATAGTTTAATCTAAGTATTAATAGGCAAGAGATATAAAATCATTTCTCTAAATGATTTTTTTATCTAATATTTCATATAAATTACAATATTTTCTATGTTCTCAGTTGATATAAACCCGATTTTTACTTTTTATTCCTTTTTAGTTGTTAAATTTTATTTTTATATATATTACTCATGAATATATTGGTATATTAATTAGTATTCAGTAAATACAACAGAATTTTTTATTTTAATTTAATGCAAAGATCGTCATTTACCATCATATATTTTTTCTTTAGGGAATTTTTTTTATTTCTTCATGATACCTCAGTTTTTTCTGATTAATAGTGTGATGAAAATAATTTTCGTTAAAATATAGATTAACTGGTTTTTTCGTTTTCGTTTTCATTTTTTTCTTAGCTTTAAGACTTTTTGGAGTGATATAGTCGATATATAGGGCCTCTGAAAAAAATTTTATGGAAATAAATTATAAATGATAGATGAGAAAGCTCCATTATTAAAGACTTGATGCAAAAAAAATTAGTAAAATTTTTTTTTAAACTATTTCAGTGAATTTGGATAAAAAAATTCTCTCTACCGAATATAAATTCCTTCTTATAAAAAAGAAGGATGCATGAAGCGTGAAAAAAAATTGAGATACTAAAACGTACATTAATGAAACTCTTATATTTTTTTTTGCCATTTTAAAATGAAAAATAATCAACTCAGGTTTCTGGATTTGTTGTAATAAATAACTAATTATTATTATTCAATTCCCGGAAAAAAATTAGAAAAAAAAGAAAAATCTATGGCCAACGGATATATAATGTTCATTAATTTCCGAAAGTGAAATATAATCAATAAAAAAAATTATTGCGTTAATAATTTTTAAACCATATCTATTTAGTCATAAACCAACTTTTAATCCATATCCCTTCTATTTAATAATATTTATTAATACATAAATAATTTTTATTATTATGAAGAAGTCTCATTTTGATTATTCCCGACAGCTTTTATCTCTGATATAAAATTTCAAAATATTATTAAATTTCTTCTTTCTCAGATTTTTTTTTTTGCAAATTTTTTTTAATTAAGAGTCGCATCTTTTTTCACAAACAAACAAAATCTCCCCGAAGAATACCATAAAGTAAATAAATATTTATAATATCATTACACTCAACTTAGAATATTTTTATTTTAAGTTTAATGAGTATAAATTTCTGAATCAGATATAAAAACCACTGAGGTAACATTAAATATAACTATAATTCTTTTAATACTATAAAAAAATTTTGATATTGAAATTTATTCATAAAATATTTTTAAAAGTTTCAGAATATAAAAATTTATATGCACTCTAAAACACTTTTAATTAAAAAAGAAACTCTATTGTTCAAATCAAATCTATCCGGATATTTCTATTATATTTGAATTTTCCAGAAATTTTTTATTTTGATTAAAGAAAAAATACATCAAATATAAAAAAATCTAATACATTTAATCGGTTAAAAAGAATTTATTCGATTTTCTATTTTTTTTACTTAGGTAAAGTTTGGAAAATTTACACCCCCCCCCCACCTCGATCTATCATTATCTTAATTTATACACAAATCGAGTTTATTATTTTTCCCAATTATATATTAACAATTTATACTGAAAAGACCAACAAATTCTCGCTATAAAAACTGAAATATCATCGATTTTACGTATAAGATTTTATTTGTATGTTTGATGCCATATTTTGTTAGTATAAAGCACAAAAAAAAAAATACTTTTTTAAATCGTCCTTAATATCAAATTAAATTTACAAAGACTATCTATGCATAAAAAACTATAAATATAGTAAAAAAAAATCTGTTATCATACATATAATTTAATTCATAATTTCTATTATTATACCTATTACTATTTATATTTTCAGATTTGAAAAGCTGGTTATTTTTCAATAGCAATTTATAAGGCCAATAAAAATTATAAATATCCTAATTATTAGAATTATAAGCGTCATATTTCCATCGATTTATTTTTAATAGAAAAATTTTTGTCTCCGTTATTCAAAAATTCGGACTGAAAAAGTTCTTAATACTTATTTCATATTATTTTAACTTTTAAAATATTCCACTTATGATTTATAGTCAAATAACATGAATAATAATATAAATTTTTTCATCTGAATTAAACTCCTAAATTTAACCAAAAAAAGAGGGGGACTGCAGGTTTTAAAAGATATAATTTGAGAGCAAAAAAAACTTACGCAGTGTAACTTCCAGTAAAAAAATTTAAATTAGTATTTTAGCAACCAGATTCATTCTCTAATGTTTAAATCATTTACTCTGAAAAAAATATTCTTGTATTTATTTTTCCGATAGCAAAATAAAGTCATATAAGCGTATCTTTATCTTTTCTCAATTTTTTTTCAACTTCAACTTAAAATTTCTCATCCAATTTTTTTTTTACTTTTAAATCGCATCTTTTAATTTATTATATTAATTTAATGAATTACTTAAAAAAATTCTTTTTAATTTCAAAATTAGAGAAAAGGTTTTTGATTTAAAATTTAAATGTAATTATTAAAAAACTGATAGTAATTTAGTTAAGTATAAATTAAATTATATAACATGAACATAAAAATTATAAAACTTATTATAAAAAAATAAAATTTATTCGCATTATAATTTTTTTGGTAACAAAAAATAAAAGCAACGGCTATAGAATAAATGATCCTAAAAAGCTATATTTTCGAAAAAGAATTTCAATATTTATATAGTATTTAAAAAAAAATTATAACCTTGGTATTTTTTAATATAATTTCTCAATATACCAAATTTTATTTAAAAAAATGTTATATAACGACTTTTGTAAATATTAACTGTTAATATTTTATGGATTATAAGTAGTTTATTTATATTCAAATTAACATCTTAATTAAAATTATTAAAATTTATTGTATAATCATATTATTAATTTACAGAATTCGGTTTTATTTTAAAGTATTAAGCTTCAAATTCAAGAATAAAAAAAGATATATTTTAGGGGTAATTATATACATTTTATAAATTGAATTTCAAAAAAGAAAAAATTACCTAGAAAAAATCTCAAAAAATCAAAAAAGTGATATATACTTAAGATGGCGTCCATCAATTCAAAGCAAAGTGAAATTTTTCAGTGTAAAATTTTTTTTTTGAAAAAGGTAAAATTGATCCAAAACCAAAATAATTTATTTGAAAAATTAATTCTTTAATACTATTTTTTCATTCTAATGGCATATTTTTTGTGCCAAAACTTGTAAAAATGGGGGTTTTTTTGAAAATTATATCCCATAAAATAAAAATTAAGTAAAAATATGAATTAATCTTTTGTAAAATTATTAGGCATATAAAAAAAATTTAAACTGGATAAAAATTATTTAATAATAGATAATTTATTCTACTAATCTGTAACGTTTTTTAAAAAATTTATTCTGTATTTTATTAAATTTTTGACATAAATTTATATAAAATGTTCAATATATATAAGGATTTAAAAAATAAGGGATAAATATAAAAAATACTTCAAATAACTTAGTTAAGCTGAAATACAGGGTGCCAAAATCGGGGATGACTTAAAAAGTCTTTGAAAGAAAATAAAACGCTATTTTTAACGCGAATATTTGGGTAAAATATAAAAAAATACTCAAAAAAAAGGTATAGAATTATACACGGTCTGAAAAAATTAATTGAAACTCAAAAATATTTTTTGGAGAAAATTTTTGAAGAAAACAACCAATATAAATGAACTTTCATATCCAATTTTTTATTTATAAAGTTTGAATTATTGGTATTCCAATCAAAAAATTCTAGCTATTTAAGGTTTAGAGTTTTAGAGGTTAAAAAACCCTCTTTGAATCTACTCGAATAGATTCAATTTTTTATAAATTGGGTTTAGAGATTATTTAATGAAATAAATACAATAATCTTTCTCCGATTTTTATTTACTTATAGATTTATTTGAAAGAAGTCAAATTAAACCTTATTATAATAATATCCTAGAGTTAAAAAAAAAGAAAAGGGAATGATGTATAATTTCCTAAAAAATTATTTCCCAATGTTATAGACTTATCATAATTTTTCCCAACAAGGCTTTCTAGTTTTAAAACAAAAAAAAAAGGAAAATCCGAGGAATCAAAACTTAACTATTTGATAATTAAATTAATTACTGAGACCATGAAAAAAATTTCATCACAAAATAGAAATGTTCTATTTGAGATAATTATGCTTTACATGGAAGAATAAGGAAATTTATTTTTGAATTTAAAGGAATTGTGATTTTTAATTTAATTCCATAATTATGATGCTAAATCCAACGAAAGAATCTTGGAAGTTATATAAATCTAAAAATAAATAAAATTTTGTGGAAATTAGATTATTATTAACAATATCGAATATTATGAAGAATTTTCCAAGTTGGGAAGGGATAAAACAATAATAAAGAGAACATTTACGATAATCTTAGGGAGTTTACACTAGATATGGATCGAATATTTGCGAATAAAGAAATTTACCCTTTCTTTGACATTTAATTTGAGAATATGAGATTCAATAACTGGAAATTTATTCATTTCCAATAGTAAATTCATACCTCAAATCATTTACTTGGTTTAAAATAGATTTTCCCAAAATTTTGAAAATTTTTCCGAATTTATTTTTTTTCTAATTAAATTTATGAGAGGTATAATCTGATAATTTTAAATTACTACTATGCTTAAATATACTAAATAGTTGATTGATATTTAACAATAAAACAAAGTATCTATACTAAATTAATAGTAGTTTGGATCAAATAAGCAGAATATATATCTAAAACCATTTTTTTATCATTATAGTAAATAAAAAAGGCTTATTCATATGAAAATTGGTAAAATTCTGTAATGATCTAAATATAATTTCTCTTTCTTTTCACCCTAAATAAATTAATCTTTGAAAAATCTAATTTTGAAATCATATTTAACCTAAAATTTCATTGATTTTTTCTTTTTGTGGAATTATAGTTAAAAAAATACAAGTGCTAAAATATTTAAATTGGCGATTTTCCTTTAAAAAGGCATAAAATTAATTAAAGAGTATCAAAATAATTTTTTTTTCCAAAATCTCCGAATCTAATTAAGAATACTATAATTTCAAATAAATTGTGCAGATTTACCAAGAAGGATACTAAATCATCGAAAGTTTTATTTACTAGTGTTACATAGGCCCTAATTTTTAACTAATATTTTTAAAAAAAATATGTTAGATTTTGAGAAAATTTGAAAGCTAATAAAAAAGATTCATTAATCTTTTAATACAAATTATGAAGTTTATAAAAAGGGAAAACTATTTTTTAAATGCAAAATACGAAACTTAAACCATAATTTTAAAAAAATAGCGATCAATAACAAAAATAAAAAGTATCATATTCACTATATTTCACAGCAAAAAAAATTATGGCTTATTATTTATAATTTAACTTTTAAAAAACCACTATTCTTTTTACTAACAGGAAATCGGTGTTTTAATTGAATTTTTTATTTATTTAAATAAGACTTTTTAATTTTTTTAACTTTAACTCATTTTAGACCAAAATTATAAATTAAATATGGGATTTACTTGATGATTTTCGTGTAATGGATTTATTTCTTGTTTATGGGATTATTCCCATGGGTTGATATTTTTTAACTGTCGAAAATTAATTCGTTAGATTTTCTCGTTAATTCACGAAACTAGGACCTTTTTTCTGAATCAAAATCTCGATATTTTTTTAGGTTGTATTTAAATTGAATCTTAACATATTTATAAATTTGTTAATTTAAAAAATCAAAATTTTAATTCCATCAACCCACGTTTGTTTTTTCGCAGATCTATTAGCTTTTGAGTTGTGAAAAAAAAATATTACATATAGACACCGATTTTTTTAATGACGTTATCTTACAATAAAATTCCGTGATACAAAAAAATATAGACACCAATTAAAAAGTATATTTTACCTTCATTTGTATACTGATTGAAAATTATCAATTTTATTATTTCAAAAAGTTCTTTTTTTTTATAAATAAGGCTCTTTAGGTATAATAATAACCGAATAATTTTTATCGATGGTTTTTATTGCAACTCATAAATTTCTTTTTTATTCCAAAAAAACTAAAATAAATAAAGCATAAAAAAAAAATAGTGTATATTTAATTTAATTTTCGAATTTGTTTTAGCTCAGTATGAAAATCGATACTTTTTTTTTGAAGTTTAGATTAAATTTCAATGAACAAGTACTGTTTATTTGAAATTGGAATATTTCTAAATATATTAATACACTTTTATTGTCTTTTCACACAATACTATGTCTTTTAAATTAAACTGGTGTCATTATTTATAACTAATATTTATGAAGTTTTATTTTTAATTTGGAGGGTTTTCATTCTATTGGAAGTTTTTTTAATAAGAAAAACATTCATTCACACTTTTACACAAAAAAAAAATGCGAAATTATTGATTCTTACACGATATTCTTTTCCCCGGTAAGAACGGAGGAAAATTTAACATTTGCGCTAAAATAAATTGAGATCTTTAGAGCGAGAAAAAAAACCATATTTTAATGAGAGGATATATATCGATCGTTAAAATCTTGTATTTAGTATTAAACTGGGAATTACAAGCCAAAAAATTATGGTTAAGTAGAGTTTTATCTATATAATTTAAATTAAGAGTTAATTTTATCTTTATCACCCTTTTTTCTGAAAAGATACTCTAACAGCTTACATATTTACATTAAGGATTTTTTTTTTTCAAAGATAACATCTAATGTGTTTTTTCCAACCTCGACTAAAAATGATTGAAAAAGAATCTATTACTCGAACCCAATTGAACAAGATGGGATAAAGCTGCTTAATTTAAATTTTCAAATAATACCTACATGAAAGGGACCACAAATCCGAACCTGAGAATCCTTAAGCCACTACTAGCACTCCAGCTAGCCAATTAAACCGGTTATATAAGGCTAACGGGGGCACTCAATTCTATTGAATAAAACTTTGGATCAACTTTTGCCAAAAAAATAAAGCATATTATTGCTAATAATATTTTCCAGAAACTATTTCAATGAACTAAAACCATGCTCCACTCAAGGATACTACACCGATCACGGTTAACAGTACAGAAATTGCTCCCCACAGAATCCAATTGGCTCCTATCAAGAAAAAAGAACCAAAATACTACTATTTTCAACGTCAAATTCAAGAGAAATCCAGGTTTGACATATCTGAAGACTCTGGAATAATTTTCAAGAACGCTAAAGATCTTTTTTAGCTGTCTTTTCCATATAGCAACTTGGTTTAGAATAGATAACCTAAATAAAGCAACATAATCCCCCAGATAACCCAATCAATCTGTCGAAAATTATTCGAAACCGCTGATTGTCTTATAAAAGATAAACACCTTTGTTTCCAATAATATAGATTTGATAATTCAAAGAATCTAATCCTTTTATAAGCGCCAAAAAAAAAAAAAAAGATCTCAAAGGTTTCATAAAGCAAAAATAATTTTACTGTGACAAACACTAATTTTGAGCAAATTCAGATGCAAGCTACTATAACAAGATTACCGGGTGAATCGATAAATTTGCCTGAAGGGGGTGTGAAAGTCGAAGAAGGCCACACTAGAGACATTACAGGTAACTCGGATAAGTGGTCTTTTATCTATTAAAAATCGGCATGATACAGTCCGAAAAATAGCCGATGGGCTCATAACAATGATTCAAGGGTATTTATAATCCCTTTTAAGATCAATTAATCAGCTTTTTCTAAGCTTTACCGCTAAAAGTCTTTAACTAAAAGTGAAGAAAGCAAGTTTGTAACAGAAGTAGTGTATCTCCTAGCAAAGTGATAAATCGAGTAAATTTAACCGAGGCTTTCAAGATTTTACATCCAGATTTTCACAAAATCCAATAATTTTGTGGTCTCTGACATTCATCAAACTCC
>LSSL01002641.1:0-20929 GCA_001953115.1 Smittium mucronatum
TTGGTGAAAAAGGTCTTGTGTAATAAAACAATCCCCTAATAGCACCAATTATTTTTATACTTGCTATCTAAAGAACTTGGTATTTCATGTATATTTTGACCATTTAAATTTACACAAAAATATTTTAAAACTTCAATTTTTTATGTATGTTACCGGATTAAGTAACCATAACTCTCCCCTAGCTGGAGGAACAAAAAAAGACCATAATTTTCCCCATAATTTTTTTTCATTAAAAATACTCTTTTATGATAGTTTTAATCTTCCTATTATCGAATACATACGTCAAATTTCACAAATAGAAGCCCAGTATATGTATAGACTATGGAAAGAATAAATAAATTGGATTCTTCAAACAAGACTCGCCATTAATTGATTTTAAGATTCCAGAATAAGCGTATTAGATTATTTTTTAAATATTAGCTATTATAAGCATTTAATTTCTTTTCAATCAATAAAGTTTTCTTTATTATCCAATTTTCCCCTTTGAAAAAAGTCTTAGGGATGGATAGAGCTACGTCTAAAACACATCCTTATATAAATCTGAATATAAAAGATTCGGATTTTGGTGAGTTTTTTAAAAATATAGATCAAATTAAAAAGACTATAATCTTAAATTTTATTTTCTGTTAAAACTAATAAACGATGTTATATTAAAGGGTATGAAGTGAAAAATATAATTTTGATCGAAGTTAAATAGAAAAATAATCAACTCGTATTAATTAAAAAAAGTTAAGTATCTGGTTTTTTTTTTCAATTTGATCAAATTTGAAACTGATTTTCACTAAAATTTTCATTATTATTTTTAAAATGATATTTAACTCTCAAAATCATATATATTACAAGATAAAAAAACATTTTGGTATAGATGACTGTCTTCCGGCTATTCATGGTCATTATTTTGTTTAAATTCGAGAAAAAGTTTTATAATAAAAGGATTTGACCATAAATCTAATAATAATCAAAGTCGATATGAATTTTTCAAACTATGAATGTTTAGTTTTTCAAATTTAGATAAAAACATGAAAATATTGCGTTGATTATTTTTTTACTTAAAGAAAACTGAAATATTATTAAATTTATAAATAATGAATAATATATTATAAATGGAATCATTATATTTTAAAACCCTCTATAAAAGCCTAATTTAGAGTTGATTACCTTTAAAAAAAGCACTGAATTGCATGTTGACAAACTGTGCAAAATAGTTTATATGAAATTAATATGAAATTTGAGAAAATATGAAAAATAATAATTTATTTTGCAATAATAAAACTTGGAAGATCAACTAAAACATTTTGACAGACGATCGAAATTTTTTGATTATGGCTATGGTGATATGTCAGTGTAATTTAATCATAACTTAATATATTTATTTATTTACAAATCAATAGAAAAAACTTCATTTTAGTTATGTAACGATTTTTTTTTATATCACCCATATAATCATTAGATAATAAATATTTATAATTTATTTCGTTTTTCAATGTATAATTTACAATAAATTACAAGCATATAACCATGTTTTACAACTTATACAAAAACACTTATTTGGTTATTTTTTTGGGTATTAATATGTATGCAACTTGAGATTATGTCGAACATATATTATTCTTTGTAATAAAAATTGTCTAATTAAGCTCAAAAACATACAATCCAAGTTTCATATATTAATGAAAGTGATTGGATTTTAATGGGGTTTTAAATGCTCAAAATCACATTATATAATGCTGTATAATATTAAATTTTTATTGGGCTCGCAAACTATTAAAAATTTTAATTCTCAATTACAAAAAAAATTAATCATTTTCTGAGTAAACTAATTAATAAAAAAATGAATTATGATCATTTAAAATAAATTGACACGTGTATTATAAGTTCTAATATTTATTGAACGCAAAGATAATTACCTGAAGTGCTTAAATATATCTATAAAAGATATAATACTAAAACTAAAAAAAAAACATTAAATGTAAAGAATTTATTTAAACCCCCCCCCCCCATTTATTAGTCAAAAATTCTAGAGATTTATAAAATAACCATTGAAAACGAAATTAAACTTGATAAACTAGGTGCTACTTTTTTTATTTAATGTACTTAATTGATTTTATATGAATTTCAGCAGCATGGAAGAATATTCAAAAAACCACTTTTTTGTAGTGCTTTAAAAAAAATCGTGCGCTGTGTTTTATTAATCTCTATAGGAAACTTAATAAAAAAAATCTATTATAAATTTACCTTCTTCGCTTAAATTATATATTTTTTTGAAAATACCAAAAAAATTACTATCTATCAATATGAAAATTTAAAAAGAATTGAAAGAATAATAAATAATCTACATCCTCTAAATTCTTATAAAACGAAATTTTAATTAAATATATAATTTATTATACTTATTTTATTTGTATAATATTTTTACAATTAAAAATTTTCTAATAAACGGGTGACAAAAAAAACATCGCAAAGCTTAATATATATATATATATATATATATAATAGGTCACTAAACATGAAAAAATTATCTACAAATCAACAAGGATGTAGAATAAATTTATATTTGATATTCAAGGTCAATAATAACCTGATATATTTCCAAAAAACAATTACACAAAAATTCATTTTTGGTAATCTTCAATTTAAACTTTCTTATCCATAATTCCATTGCATATATATATAAAATATAAACTATTCAATATATTTTTTAAACTGGGCTAACTTTAAATATTTTCAAACTATAAATTGAGAATTATGATGTTATATAAAATGACTAATCTTATTTTAAACATTTAAAGTGTTATTCAAAGATCAAAAAATAATATCATAAAAATGACTCACTAAAGAAAAAATGTATCTGAAAGATTTTAAAATAATGAAAAAGTAAAAAAATAAACTATTTATCTTATTAATACCATTTTTCTTATAATTAATAGTTATTTATTTTCAATAAAACTTTAAATACCTATTACGACAAATTTAGGAAAAAAAATATTACAAAAAAACACTTTTTAAGATGATATACTTAATTATTACGATTAATTTTGAATTTATAACTGTCATTATAATTTTTTAATCCAAATTTTTAATTCTAATCGAAAAATTCGCCCTTATAGAAATATGTATTTTTTCAAATGTGGGCATTTCCTCTTAAATTCATTTTATAGTATTTTTTCTTTATTTATTAACTTGTTTAAAACAAAAATTTATAGATTTTTATTCGATTTTACTTCAATCAAAATTTTGGAATTTTCAATTTATACTGACTCAATATATTAAGGCCCGTAATTTAAGTTTCATATTTTAATAGCACTATTCATAATAAATATAAAATCACTAAAATTATTTTATTTATTAAAAAAGTCTATATATAATATAATTGTCTAATTTATTATTTTTATATATATTAAAAATTTCCAATTTAAAAAATAAAAGAAAAAATCAAAATAAAGTTACCGAAGAAAATTTTTAATCGATAGGAAACACTTTCGCCAATGTTTTATCTATAATAAATGTTATAAAAAAATTTCTCAAATTTTTGGAAAAATTGGGGGAAAAAATAAAGAATATTACCGTTTGAATGTGAATATTTTTCGAAAGCTGGAGATAAAGAATCATAATAATATAAAAAAATTCAAATTTAGCTTAATAATATATATATAATTATCTATAATTATTAAATCTTTATTAATAGAGATACTTAAAGTTAAGAAAAAACAGAACCACATATTAAAATATATTTTTAGAAGTTGTAATAACGAAGTTATGAAACTGCCACAATTAAAATTTCAATTAATGACTTTATTAAATCATCGTCGATTTTTTAAAAAAAATTTAAGAAAGATAATCAAATATGTTTTTAATTTTAATTTTCAAATATTCAAAGGAAAAAAGAAATCCTTTTCTTTGAAAATTTATTTATAAAGATATTGCTTTGCAAAAAGAATAATTTACATTGAATTTATTTGAAAATATCTATTTATTTGCAAAGTGATGAAAAATTTTAAGCACAATAATTTAAAAATATCAAATTATACCAGTTATATTTTATACTTTCAAAGAAAAATAAAAAGAGAAAGAAAGTCGAATGTCATAAAGAGAAAATTACCATAAAAAAAACTACTTTATAAAAGAACTATATACTACCTCAGAAGAAGAAAAAATTATGTTTCATCTATAATTAAGGTTCGTTAAAATTTTATTATAGTTCTTCCACTAAATTTCTACAACTTTAAAATAAAAAAATTTTGGCATTGAAAATACCTTAAGCAATTTAATCCTTAATAATTTTGTTAATTCTTTTCTCTTTTATAAACACCACTCTTAACACAATTTCTTAGTAACAATAAAACACAAAAAAACTTGTAAAAATAAATTAATAAAAGCCAAAACCCCAAAAAAAAACAACCTTTTCTCACAATATCTTTCAACCAAATTTAAAAATTTTAACTGTAAAATATAATTACTATGAAACAGAACATTCTACCAACTTTTCAGGAATCTGCTGTGAATCCACAAAAAAAAGCCAAATATTCAAATAATCGCATAAATTGGCGGAAGAAGTCTCCCACAGACCAAGAAAACGCTCAAATTATATAATGTAAATTTTATTTGAAATCTTAGCAATTAACATATCAAAAAATGAAAAAATTACATTTAATTCTTCTTTTTAATTATAAATTAGTGGAATTTTATAAATTAATACACATAAACACAAAACTAACACACTAAGACATTAATAAACGATGCACCGATATACTGATATACTGATATACTGATATATTTATAAACTATTACTAACACTGAAACTAAAAATTAGATTTAAAAAATAGATTGTTATAGAAAAAAATATGAGTAAACCCGTTAAAACAATTTGAATAAATTCTCAAGGTTAATATTTTTAATTTATTTAAAATGATTGCTACTTATATACTTGATATAACAGTGATCCTCCCTTATCCCAAAGTTATTTTTTAATTAATCTAAATTTAAATTTTCAAATGAATTTTATCTTGATCTCGAAAAAACTGAAATTTTAAGATAAAATTTTTAGCTTCAAAATAAAATAATATACAGTTTATCTGCAATAAATGTAATGCAAAAAAGTAAAAGTGCATTTTTTATTTATTTAAATATTTAATTATGGTTAACTTCGTTTAGAATCAATTTCTTCACAGTTTATTTTTTCTGAAAGTCATCATTACCATTCTTATTCTTAATTTTTAGGTTCGATCTTCTAATCATATAGTAAAAATTGGTGTAAAATATGATTAGGATATTAATGAAGAGTATCGAGGAGTTTACTAAAACTGGCATATATAATAAGTTTAGGAATTGACTTCTTTTAAATTCTTGAGCAGCAATTCCTCGAGCCACTACTCAAATTTTTTGGGAATAACGTTTTTTAACTCCATGGTATATTAATTATCGTATTTAATTAAAGAAATAATTAGAAAAATATCTAAACCAAAGTTAATAAAATCATTTTTTATTCTTATTTTTTAAGCAAATACAAATAATCAAAATAAAAATTTGATATTAGCTGATGTATGCCATTTATTATATTTGTAGAGAGTGTTATTCAAATTTTGAAGTATATTATTTAATTAAACACCTTTTTTGGAGTATTGTCAAAATAATATGTCTAATAATATTCATTTTATAAGCCAAAGAAAATTACAATAGGTTATTTATATCAGCCCAATATATAATAAATTTAATTTTAAAATATCCAATTATGTCCAAATTTATTTCGATAGGTAATATATCATAAAATAATGTAAATGAAAAAAACCATTTAATTTACCCATTTTATATTAAAAAAGCCTAAAAAATCCCAAAAAATAATAATTCTAAATAAATTTAACATTTCTTTATTCAACCTCTAATTTTTCAAAGAAATACGCCTTTTTATTTGTTTTTTAGTTATATAATTTTTTCGATTTATTGGTGGTTAAATTTAAAGGATTTAAAATGATATTAGTGAAAAATATAAGATAATATAAATGGGCACAAAATAAATATTTTGGTCCTAAAACTCTAAGAATTTAAAAGTTAGACTTCAAAATAAAATTTTAAATTCAAGTTTATCTTGAATAAATGTAATTTAAATCCTCGAAAAATAATTTTGCACTGTAAAAAAATACAAAACAAAAATTATCCAATGGCTGAATAAGATTTATTTATAAATATTTAGTGTAGAATTATTAAGAAATTTTAAGTAAAAACATTTGAAAAAAATAGACTTGAATTATTTTTCTTTAATTAAATAAAAACTATAAATTTAAAAAATGCAAAATCAAATCACATTTAAATATATAAAATTCTATTTTTGAATATTTTATTATTAAAATAATAATTTCCTTGATTTTTTTGATTATCCCCAGAGTATAAAAATCAATAATAAAAAATATATTTAACGGCAAAATTTCTCAGAGTAACTAAGTATTACGATATTCGAGAATTTTTTTCGAAAAAATTAATATATACTAAATTAAAATATATTTAAATAAAAACTTTATTTGGGGCCAATTAAATATTTTGGATCAAAATAAAGCCTTATATTTATATTAAGCTCTTAATAACAAAAATATAAGTATGATATACTTACATAATTATACCCAACTAAGTCTTCGGCTAAATGTATGTACCCTTGTTATTTAAAATTAGCTCAAAATTTTCTTTTTTTTATTGGTCAATTTAGTAAATTTTCACATATTAATTAAATGCGTTGTTTATAATAAACGATCAATTAAAAAAGAATTTCAGTATTTGAATAAAATTATTAGCCTATAGATAAGAATAATAACCCTGAATTATTAATATTCGGGTATTATATTCTATCTAGTCAGTTAATTCTTAATAGATCTATTGATTTAAACATAACTGAGTCATAACTTTACGCATGTTTAATTAATTTAAGTAATACTTGTTTTAAGTTTATAAAAATTGCTTTAAAGGTTTATGCGGTGTCAGGCTTGAAGATCATCAGAAATTTTTACATAATAATTAAACATATTAAACATATGAATTTAAAATAATTTCATCCTGTAAAAACAAATTATTTCTGCAAAAAATGCATATTTTTATTTATTTTTCAGTATTGACTTTTTATCGGACAAAAATTAGGTGAAATTTCTTGTAGGTGAAAGATCCTGTAGTTATTCAGTCATGTCACAATCCTTATTTAAAAAAAGCAAACCGATGTATTGAAATCACACTAGATTTAAAAAATCTATACTATTTTTTGTTAAAAATAGATTAATTTTACGCTTAAATTCAATAATATCAATAATTCTGATTTTTAAGCGTTATGGGACAGTTTTTGTTCGTTTTTTTTCCATCGTACTATATAAAATTTTTATAAAAATGAAATCTTTTAAATATTTTTTTTTCATTTGAAATATCTTTAAACAGTTTAATAATAAGATGAAAAATGTGGAAAATATTATAATTGATAATGGCTTTGTGAAAATTGAATGGATTTTTTGTACGGTTATGATTTTTTATCTATTTTTTACACTTTTTAGAGTGCGGAAATTAATAATATTTTTGATTAATACTTTTAAATTTTTGAATCGATAATCAGTCAGAAAACTGTTTTAAATCTGATCCAAAATGAATTTTTTGAGACTATGGGTCAGGTAAGAGGCCCGAAATTTGAAGAATAACTTTTTAACTTCAAGTTATTTTTTTTTTCAAAAGAATAAAAAGAAAATAGGTATAAAAATGAGTGCATTAACATTTAAAAACACAAAAAATGTCCAAAAAGCAAAGAATAATCTGCTTATTTAAAAAAAGGCTGAAAATAATATTTATTATAAAGATTAAATGCATTTATTAAAGCAATGAAAATACATATCCTGTATAAAAGAAATTTAAATATAAAAATGCATTATAATTTTTTCTTAAAAAATAAATATTGATGGAGAGAGAGGTGGGAATACTACATACCCAAACTTATATCATATGCTCTACCACATTTAGTGAATCGGTAACTTATTTTTTTCATCTATTTTTTTTTTTTTAAATGTAGAATAAGATTCATATTCAAATATATATTATGTTTTTTTTAACTCATAATACTCAATGAAATATCGGTTTATAAATTTAATTAGTATTTTAATTTTTTCCGAAGTAGTTTATGAGTTATAAAGCGTGTTATGATCCAATAAAAAATAATTCACTTCAAATGCTAATAAAATAAAATAAAATAACATTCACTAATATTGGTATTTTATTTAAAATAATATTGATTTTTTGCCTTAAGCCAATAGAATTTAAAAATTTATTTAATTACTAAAATGATGATTGCTAAATGAAACGCTTTAACTCTTAATATCTTACAAATTAATTAATAGGGTTATTTTTTACAATAAAGCCACAAAAAAGTCTAATTATTATTTTTTTTTTTAATAAAAGGCCACTAGTTTCAAAATTTTGTGAGAATTATATAAAAATTATAGATATTATCTAATAAAATCGTCAGATCAATATAACTAGGTATATATATAATGTCTTAATTGATTATAACACGATTTAATTTTCTTTATTGACTCCCAATAATGATATGAATGTATTAAGTATATAATAATTCTAATATTAGATAATATCAATAGAGACTTTATGAACTTTATACTCCCATAAAGAAATAAACCTCCAAAAAAAACTTTGTACATAGTTATTCGTTAATAATAATTGTTAAAAAAATTCTGATTTAGGAATTAAATGAATTTTATGAATTTCGACAATTCCTCTAAATTATAAGAAATTATGGAGTTAAAATGAAAAATAATGCTTTTTTAACTTTTTAATATCCTTATTTAGATATAACTAATTTTTAAATAACAGTAGGTAATTATTTCTATATAAGATTTGTATTAAATTGACGTACTTAATTTTTTGGCAAAATAGCATTTATTTCGCAAAATCAATTTTATTTGAAACTGTTATCAAGTTGAATCTCCATTGTAAAAAATGTGCAAATATTTCAATAGATAAATATCTTTGACTGGTGATTATGAGAACTATAGCTACTGCTCTAAATTCTGAAACGCTTAATAATAGAAATGAAATCCATACTTAAATCGGATAAAACCTTTTCACGTACATATATTTAACCAATATAATTTATAATTTTTCAGGATTCTAATTTTCCTCCAAAAAAGTTATTAAACCATTAAATCATCTGTTAAAAATATGAATTTTTATGCTTTACAGGTATAGTTTAGATTTTTTATATTTACTTGTATTTGGAAATTTATTTCTGGCTCTAATCTTGAATTAATTCTGACCAAAAGATCATAAGCTTATTCGAGTCAAATTTCGGTTGCGAAAAAAGATATATACATTCCTATTTTGATATACAAAACTATTATTTATATTTTTCGGTAATAAATTAATAACTGGGTGGTAAATCTTAATGAAATTTTAAAAAGGTAACAGGACATTTATTTCAAAACAAATCGTTTTATTTCAAAACTTCTATTATTTTTTCCAAAGCATTTATAATTTCGAAAATCCCCTAATCCGAAAATTTCTAATACTTTTTATCAACGAATAACTATGAAAAAAGTTTTTTTGCAGTTTATTTCTTTATGTGCATAGAATTAATAAAGTCTCTAATACGAAAAACGAATTAAAGAATAAATTTTAGATGCTTATTTAAATTTGGCAAATAAAATTATTTTTAACGAAATATATATATGATATATAACAAGATTTTCGGCCTCATATTTACTCTAAATCAAATAATAATAATAATAATAATAATAATAATAATAATTTATATAAATTTTACAATTTATGGTAAAAAAATTAAAATTGATATAATTTTATGGTGAAAAATCCTCCATGGTAGCAGATTTCTAAGGGTATAAATATAAATATAAATTTTAATCTTTTAATAATTAAAAAATAGGCAAATTTTGATAAAATGTTTGAAAAAAGTATTCGAGATAAAAATAAGAACACAAAAATTAAGTTAATTAAATATGATTTGAATAATTTATTAAATATAAATGAAAATTGTAAAAAAAACACTTTTTTAGTATCAGTATATTATCATGTAGCTTTAACAAATCATAACGGATTTATTCAAAGGATATGATCATAATTTATTTTAACTTAATCACATAAATTTTTATTGGATTAATTTAAAAATAACATAAAAAATGATAAGTCAAAATAATTCTAACTGATTTCCTGTAAATAAATTACAATTTCCGATTTAAAAAATTCAAAATTAAATTTAAAGAAATCATAATTAGTGAAATCTGCGTAATTTATCACATAAAAAAAATTTTAATTATAAATTTGATATAAAAAAAACCTTGTGTAAAAATGGATATTTAACATTATTTTATTATATAAATTTAAATTTAAAAATAAAATATGACAATAATAAGTTTTTAAAAATTAACTTTTAAATTCCCCTAAATTCTTAACATTACCCATCATTCCACTTATATAAAAACATCAGATTTTATAGCAAAAATTGGCAAATTAAAAATATGAATCCCTCTTGAACCAATTCACTAAAAGCATAAGGTTGCAGGAGCAGCAGAGGGTAGTTGGGTGAAATTTTTTTTAATTTTTTAAATTTTTTTAAATTAATTTCTATAAATTTTTATTAATTTTAAAATAAATTTCCCGTAAAAAATAAATAAATAAAAATAAAAATATGAATTAAAAAATACAATAATTAATTTAAAAGGTTTTTTTTACATAAATTTAGCTTATTTTAACAACTCATAGCTAATTTTTTACTTTAATTTTATTTTTTTTGGCAAAAAAAAGACTCAAATATACTTTATATGCGTTTTTTTGCAAATTAGATTACAATATATTAGTACTACACCTTTTCAGGACCAAATTCAAAAAATTTTAAATCAATTTGTAAAAAAAGTAAAAATTTATTGGATAAAAGCCCAATCAATCACAAAAAAGTAAAAATGAATTCAAAAAAATTAAATCGAATTTAGGAAGAGTTTATTTTGCATAATTTTTTTTGAAAATTAACTTTAAAAGACCTATTTTCAAAAAACTACTTGATATGTGATTAGATATTAGATAATTTATTTTATATTTTACCCCATATTTATATCTTCTGGACTAATAACTTGCTAAGCTAGAATGAATCGGAGAATAAAGGTAATTTTGGGGTTTTTAAGCGAGAAATAAATAAATTTTAATTTTTTTTCGCGCGTTTTTCTAAATTTATGTTTAATTTATTAATTGCATTTGGTAGAAAAAAGCTCAATCAAAAATGCATCAATTTGTTTAAATAACAGAAATATCACTATATAAATACTTTAAAAGCAATAAACCTTCTAAAAGATACTGTATATTCATAGTGCATAAATTTAAGTTATAAAAATTATCCACAGAAATTTTTATTATACTTTTCATGAAAACTATTTCCTTCAATTTTACTGAAAGTTCAATAAACTTGGTATGCTCAGTTATTTAGATTCACTAAAAGGGATATTATATATTAAAGCCTTTTAAATGAAGATTTGATTGCGACTTTGACCTCTTTAAGAGTATTTTATTCATTTTTTACAAGTCGGTTAGCACTATGTGTGCCTTAATGGGCATATCCCTCATTAACTTTATCCAAATAGATATGAAAAAGTTGAAATGTATTGATAATAAAAGTTTTGTAAAAAGTGATGCAAGCATAAATTTCAAACCATCTGTTTGCATATTGTGCTGTATTATCCAAAATCACGTCCTTTAAATTATAATAAAATTTAATGGAATCATTTGTCTGGTATTTTTGATAAAACATTTATAATGAATACACTTTTAGAAGCTATTAGATTTCAGCAAAAAATAATTTAGTATGTCCTTTCCAAAATGGTTTTACCTTTTTCGAATTCATAATTATTTTTTTTTTTAATTTATTGGACCAGATCCAATAAAGACTTACTTTTTTAGAATTTTTTTTACTAAAAGCCAACATTATTTTACTTTTTTCGAATTTGGCGATAAAAAGGTCTATAATGCACATTTTTATTATTATATTATATCATTGATTGATATTTTAATCATTATATATATATTTTAATTTTATAAAAAAGTTATAAAACGTCAATAAAAATCGAGAATTTTTATCAAATATCTGAAATATAGCGTACTTAAATACACCAGTTTCAATTTTTTTTAGATTTTTCAGAGAATTGTTTCAAAAATGATATTTAGACTATATAATAAGTTAAAACAACAATTGAATTTCCAATTTCTTTGAAATCTGAATTATAATGACTTATTAATATAAAAAATGGAAGAATAAGAATAAGAATGAAGTAAGTAACCCTTTTATTTTAGAAAATTAAAAATTTATATTCATATTCATATTTAAACAGAAATTGAGCTGGTTAAGAAAAAGTTATACACCCTTAGCCTAAAATTGAGCTATATAAAAATAGAAATATCACAATTGTGTAAAAAATTAGTACAGCTAATATTAAGCGAAAAATGGATAGAGGGCTATTTTGGGTCTATATCATTTTTTTATTATTTAAAAAAATAATAATGATTTAACCAGTATATTATGTTTAAATTTTTAATTGTATAATTGATTGTAAATAAATAATTTAATACCATAAAATCTTCTAAAAATTTCCTAAAAAATGTATTTTAAATATTTATACCCCCCCCCTCCAATATATATACATAATAATACACGATGTTAAATAAAAAAATTAATGGAATTGGTATCTTTTAAACTCATTAAAATCAAATCTATAAGTCACATTGGGAAAATAATACTAAAATATCCGAAAGGGGGGAGGGGTGATTTTTTTGTTAAAATCTATCTTTTCATGCAATTTTGAATTAAATTCATCATTTTTCCAAAAAAAATATTCAACATCTAAGATGAATTTTTAATCTAATAAAATGTTTATAAAAATTATAGATACTATTTTAGTACAATAAAATTCGCCATATAATCATAAATTAATATTGTACGTATAATCTAATGATAAATGGAATAATAAGGATATTTCTGTTTGAAAAAAATAAATGGTTATTAAGATTTTTTTCTCAGATTATTTTTGAATTTTTAACCACCAGATTCATTTTAAAAAAAAATAACGAGCATTATAGTACAGTATTCAATTATTTTCAAAATATTTAATCATATATTTAAACTCAGAGAATTATTTTTTTTATATCTTATTGCTTGTAGATTAAGAAAAAAAGATGATATATATATATTACTTAGTATATCTAAAAATTATGAAAAATATATTAAACATTAATGTATCTAAGTTTCCAGATAAACATACTAAAAAATAAAGGCACCTTTGTTTTTAAAAAAATAATAATTGATTTTAAAACAAAAGTATCATAATAAAAAAATGGTGTATTTTATGATATTTATATTTTTTTCTGTCCATATTTAGTGATAATATTAATACAAATAAGGGATGGTATGAAAAATCACTCCACAAAAGTATAAAATTTATTAAATTAAAAGAAATTTTTTCTTATACGCGAGAATATAATTTTTTTTTATTAATTTTATACATATATAAAAAATTAATATTATCGTAGTAGAACTAAGAACGAATTGATTTTATATTAATAATTTTAATCTATTTTAATAGTATTTTGAAGCTTTTTTCAGTATTTATGTTTTTTTAAGTTTCAATATAGAATTATTCAACCGTTACAGCATCTAAAATTCAGAGTATATTATGTTATAAAAAAATTGATTTCAGTTCAATAATATACAATCAAAATAATGAAAGAATAAAAAAATATCAGTTTATTTCTAATTAGTTTTATACAATTTAAAAATAAGAATGGTTAAGAATAAAAAAATAAATTAAAATCAATACCGAAATATCCATTTTTATCAAGAAAAATATTGTTATAATAAAGTATAGCTAAAAATATGGAGATTTTATAATCTAAAAATATTATATATATTTGGTGTATATTTAACTATAAAATCAATTTAAAAAATGGTTATAAAATTTGGATATAGTAAGAATGAGGGCCAAGATAGTTTATATGATACATATTTATGAGTTTTCTTCTTGAGTTTTTTTTCACAAATAATTATATAAACCATATTAATCTGGAATTTGAGTTTAATAAGCTTTTTTTGTACTTAAATGCTTTAAAAAACACATTAGTTTTTTTTAATATAAATAATATTTTCCATTATTCAACCGATCATCTTTATTAGCTCCTGAAATATTTTTTATTATAATTATTTCGATTTAACAAAAAAAAATTTAAACGTTCTAAAAGCCATATATCCATATATAATATACTGTTTATCTTTTCTACGGAAAACAAATTTTTTGCCTATATAAACTTTCTAATTATATTTTAAAACGCCTAAAGTCATATATTTATTTTCAAACCTCCAGAATTTGGTAATGCTAGTATTCGGAATTAATATATAATGGCAGTATATATAAATTGAAATCGACATCGGAAGTTTTTTTGATATATATAATTCATCATTTTTGTTTAAAATACTTGCGTTTATTTTTTTAAATTCAAACCTAAAATTTTCTTTCTGGGATTTGTACTAAATTATTTATTTATCGATAATTTTTTAATAATAAATTATTTTTTTAAAAAAAACGCGATATCACACAATGATTTTTTTTTCGTTTAATAAAATTGATCTAAAAATTCCAAATTAGGAAGGAAAAAGTTCATATTTGATAAGGAAACGTATCCATTTTGATCTAACAAAAAATGAACGAAACTCATATTAAAATAAGAAGTAGTTTAATTCGGATATTAAAATATTTAATATTGTGGATAAAAAAATTCATTCTGATGTTGGGGATAAAATCGCATTTTTTTCCTTAGATGATCTAAGGAAAATAAACCATTTAGTTAATATAATTTTTGCAGTTTTTGGAATGCATTAATTTATCATATATAACACAAGTTTAAATATTATAAAAGTTATGGAAATTTTTTGTAAATTTTTTAAAAATCTTGCAAAAAATTAGCTAGTAAGATATCTACAATTATTAATATTTTTTATATTTTTGCGGAATATATATTTTTTCAAACCAAATTTGAATATTTTATAAAATCTCGTTTTGAGAAATAAAAACTTAAATATTTTTTGAAAATTGTGTCATTTGGTCAGTTTACTTGTATATTATATGATATCGCTTTACGCAGAAAAGTTTAAAATAAAATCGAAATAAAAATATACCAAATTATTTTTAATGAACACTCGAGAGTTGTGGCTCCAATTATTATGTTGATTATTATATCTTTTAAATATTTGAAGTAAATTTTAATTTTATATCATGTAATTTTATTGCAAGATAACGTCATTAAAAACTAATTATAAAAATTTTAAAAAAAGAATACTATTTTTGGAAAAGAATACCATCCTAATAAAATAAGCTTCTCTGCAGGACTAAATGCTTCATACCTACTGTAAAAGAGTGAAATCTACAAATCGAAAGAACAACCTGGTATTTCTTCAAGTAGGTGTGTGGATGAGGATAAATAAAGTCAAAAATTAGGCTATTTTTCAATGAAAAATAGTTCATTGAAGTTACTGAGCTCATAGTCAGAGTCTACACCCAACATGATTAATAAAATTAGGTTTCTACCCAAAATTGAGATTTATCGACATGTTTATCCTAAATATAGCTGTTAGATACTGAGATACGTCTGACCGTCGAACACTGGATTTTTGCACTAGACATTTCCTCAGCTGTGCTAAACGATCGATTCCTCCTGTTTCGAGATGGTCCTCATCTGTAATCGCTGTCCTCTGAATATCTGTACACTGTCTCCACTACTACCAACCAAGAATAATACAAAAATGTGTGAAGTTTTAGTCTAGTATAATTCTAATATTAAACTACTAAGACCGTTAATCATAACAAGACATTTTACATTTAGGAGTTTGAAGAACAGTTATATAACTATTTTCTTTTAAAAAATAATTTTGATGAAAACTTTTGATATATATAAATTTTTAGCTAATCTTATTGATTAAAACTTGATATTAATAAAAATATAATAAAATTCCGGCATAAGTTAAGTATCATAATTTTAACGAAAAATATCAACATATCATCCACTATTACCGATATTAACTATTTTGGAGTATAAATTTTTTTATTGCATATTATTTAAATAAGTATAACATAAATTTATATTTGAATCAATAAAAATTAAAATTAATATTATAGGGTTTGGGTATAATCAAAAATTAAATATAAAAAGATTGAATTAAAAGATTTGTAAATGTAGTATATCACGATTTTTTATATTTTAATTATTTATCATTTAAATTTTATACAATTTTATTTGAAAATTTCAAGATAATTAAAAATAATAATAATAAAAATGAATTAATAAATTAAATTTTCAATTATGAGAATGATTCAAAGTTTTTTAGAAAAATTAATATATCTTAAATTTAAAAAATAAGTACAAAATTAAATTGAGACATTTTTATTTGGAATTAAAAGTTTTTATTGAAATTTTTGTGCACTTTTAGAGCACCTATCTTATTTATTTTAATTGTATTTTTTTAAACAAAAATTATAAAAAATTATAAGTTTTTTATTTAATATAATTAATAAATTAAGAGAATAAACTCGATTTTCACAATTTTTCATAAATATAATGAGGCTTTTTAATAGCAATTAAATCATAATAAAAATAGTGGTAAATATAAAATGTAACATTTAATTTCTAAAATTGAATTTTAATATAATTAATACTACATAGTTTAAAAATAAACTGAGCCCTAACGTAGTTGAGATTTTTTTAGATATATTAAAGTTTCTGATTAATGCATATTAAATATAAAAAAAAATAACCATAGTCATTCACTAAACTTATAGAGTAACTGAATTAATTTTTTTTCTAAAATTAAACCACAATATGAAATGGTTATTGATTTGATTAAGGGTATAAATTAAAATAAGTTTATAGTTAATAAAATAAAGAAGTTTTTATAATGCACCGAACTATTCCTTATTATATAAACTTAGGAATACTTTTTTATTATTTAAAGCAGTTAATTATATTATTTTAATAGAGTTAATTCCAAAAATAAAACTTAGGATTATATTTTTTACGGAATTCTATATTATTATTTTTTCTCTTATATTTAGATATTTAGATATTTATTTAATAATACATATATTTGAATTTAACATAGCTATAAAATTTGATTTTTTTATTTTAATATTCTTCTAGTTTAAGGAATACTTGTAGCAAATATTAAATTGTGATTTTCTGAATCTCAGTCATGTTGGAAGAGTGATTATAAAATTTAAATGGCTATTTTTATTATTGGAAGGTAAATGTGAGTGATCACAAAATCCAAAATATATACCTTTTTAATCTAAATCACTAAATAAAAAAATTCTATACCAAACGTTAATACTTATTTTTAAGTATTTTTATTTTTCACATATCCAAAAAATAAACGGAATTTTTTTCAGACTGTTTAAAAAAATAATATAAAATCATCAATGTGAGTTTCATATATAGGACTTTTAAAAGTATTCAAAATGATTAAAACCAAACCAATTTTTTATAAATAATTTATTGAAAACATAATTTTGGATTATATTTATCTAGAATTATTCACAATAAAATAACAAAGCCCAAAATTTGGTCACCAAATAAAGCAGTAATGCCTCAGTAGGATAATTAAATATTAAAAAGGTGATTAAATGAGCAATTTTTAATTCCAATACAAATATTAATTATATATTTAACATTTTTTATTACTTTGTTTTTTATTTATGAGTCATGCCAAATCCTGGATAAAATACTATGATAGAAATGTACTTAATTTGAGTTAAAATATGAACTAAAAAAACACCAGATAAAATTTAAAAATAGAAAATTATTCGAATAGGTGATTATATAGAGATCAAAATCTACAGAAGAACAATTTTGGACTTAATATTTAAAAAAATGGTAGAATTAAACCATTATTTTCATTATTTGGTCCAAAAGTAGAGATAGATTGCATATTGAAAGATAGAAAAAATATTTTATCACTTAGAGCTTACCTTGTGAGTTTTTTTTTGCATTGGATTAAGAAAAATGGATATAGAAAAATCAATTATTTGTGCTTGAAACCCTCTCAAGCATCTTTTCAAAATCGACAATTTATAGTTTTATTTGAATATTATACAGCTTTTAAGCAACGAAGTATTAAATATATTATTGTATTTATACATCTAATACTAACTATTTTTACAATTTATTGGTTAGGAAAATACTCAGTGGATAAGATTATAAAAAATCTCTAGTTATAAAAACTTAAAAATCTATTGTTTTTTCCTAAAATTCCAAAAATCATTTTTTTATTTAAAGTGCTGAATTAAATTAATATATTAAGTTTAAGTAATCAAAAAACATCTTTTGAAAAATACGAGATATGGAGTAAATGCATCAAAATAGAATCATTTCGGTTATATATTTACAGAATAACTTAAAATTTATTTTTTGAAAAATAAAATAAAATAAATTTTTTGGTAGTATACTAGGGTATTTTAAAAATAAACTCGAAAAAAAAAATCCAATCAATAATATTAACAATTTTTACAGACAGCCTATATTAAAATTCAAGAAATTTGTGAAGCAGTGAAAATTTGACTTTTTTTTTTTCCATTTTGAAGTTAATGTATTTTAAGTTTATTTAAACTAAGTTTTAATTAATTTAAATTTTTTTTTTAAAAAAAAGCATAATTTAATATTAGTAATTGTATAAATATCATATAATGCAGATATACTGCTACTGCTACTGCTACTGCTACTGCTACTGCTACTGCTACTGCTACTGCTACTGCTACTGCTACTGCTACTGCTACTGCTACTGCTACTGCTACTACTGCTACTGCTACTGCTACTGCTACTGCTACTGCTACTACTACTACTACTACTACTACTACTACTACTACTACTACTACTACTACTACTACTACTACTACTACTACTACTACTGCTACTACTACTACTAGGAAAGTATCTAAAAAAATTGCGATTAAATTTAATTTATATTCAATAGTTTTATACTTGATCTTGTCCAAGACCCACCTCCACGAAACAGATTAGTGTAATTATATAAAGTTTACATTCAAATTCATCAGTTTAAACATCATCTCTTCAAAATTGTATACTTTTTTACTTCATACTCTTACACAGAGTTTTTCATTGTTAGAGTCCACAATTTTCATTCTTAGAAACAAATCATTACATTATCTGGGGGGTTTTTTTTTCATTTTTAATAGCATATAATTTCATTTTTAGAGACACATTATCTCATTATTGGGGATATTTTTTTAAATTTTTTGAGGCATAATATTTAAAGATTGGAGATGTTCATTTTCATAGTTACACAAATTTTCCCATTTTACGGAGCATAATTAATACTTGATTTGAATAATTCGATCTAATTATTTTTATAAAAGAAATTTATAATTCAGATCATTCACTTATATCGTCAGTCTCTTATAAAATATCCAAGCTAATAGATGGATTAGCATTTGAAGCTATCAAAACTCACATAGCAAAAACGATCATGAAATAAAAATAAAATGTCAAATGAAATAATAAATTTATCAATAAATATCTAATATTTGTTATAATTAATCGTAATTATATCAGAAGTTGGTTTTAGATAGACATATTTTTGGAATTTTTAAAAAATTGAGGGTTCATCCCAATTAAATAAGATAATATTTTTTGATTCTCGATGCCTTTAAATTTTGCTCTTTTCAATTTTCTGATATATTATTGAATGTATTTGTTCTTGGTGAAATCATGCTAGATAATAATTCTTTTACAAAAATAATTAGGTCGAATTATTCAAATCATGTAGTAATTGTGGTCCACAAAGTGGGAAAATTTCTTTAACTATGAAAATTAACATATATAATCGTTTAATATTATGCCTCCAAAAATGGAAAAAAACATCCCCAATAAAGCATTTAATATGTTTCTAAAAATGAAAATTTTCGTCTCTAAAAATGTAAAACCCCGTGTATAACATCGTTTATTAGTTTTAACAGAAAATAAAATTTAAGATTATAGTCTTTTTAATTTGATCTATATTTTTAAAAAACTCACCAAAATCCGAATCTTTTATATTCAGATTTATATAAGGATGTGTTTTAGACGTAGCTCTATCCATCCCTAAGACTTTTTTCAAAGGGGAAAATTGGATAATAAAGAAAACTTTATTGATTGAAAAGAAATTAAATGCTTATAATAGCTAATATTTAAAAAATAATCTAATACGCTTATTCTGGAATCTTAAAATCAATTAATGGCGAGTCTTGTTTGAAGAATCCAATTTATTTATTCTTTCCATAGTCTATACATATACTGGGCTTCTATTTGTGAAATTTGACGTATGTATTCGATAATAGGAAGATTAAAACTATCATAAAAGAGTATTTTTAATGAAAAAAAATTATGGGGAAAATTATGGTCTTTTTTTGTTCCTCCAGCTAGGGGAGAGTTATGGTTACTTAATCCGGTAACATACATAAAAAATTGAAGTTTTAAAATATTTTTGTGTAAATTTAAATGGTCAAAATATACATGAAATACCAAGTTCTTTAGATAGCAAGTATAAAAATAATTGGTGCTATTAGGGGATTGTTTTATTACACAAGACCTTTTTCACCAACAAGAAAATAAAAGACGCCAGCAGGTTAAAATTTTCGGCATATCAAAGATTCTATCAATTAACTCATCATTGTTAGGTAGACTTAATAGCAAAATCATTAGCAGTAATCATTTACGCATCAAACACCTAATATATATAAATCTTCATTCTATTGAAATTATAATTTCAAACTTAGAGTAAATATCAATAACGTATTAAATCGGAGTTCATTTTTGAAATTTAAGTTAACCTTTCCATGGATTATGGATAAAAGTAGCACCTAGTTTT
>LSSL01002650.1:0-25468 GCA_001953115.1 Smittium mucronatum
AGCCAAAATTAGCGGTCAGAGTCGGAAATAATATTTCGGAGCCATCCGAATATCTATGTGGGGTGAGTCAAGGATTCCCAGCATCGCCGATTCTGTTTGATTTTTATATTAACGATATTTTCCGCGAAGTACCTGGCATTTCTGTTCCTGGTCTAACAGAGCTAGTACCTGGGCGACTATTTGCTGATGACGCGGTTGTACTGGCTGATTCAGCCGAAAATCTCCAAATATCACTAGATGCTATTACTAGGTGATCAGGTACTTGGGAAATGTCAATTAATGCAGCGAAATGCGGAATTATGGCTGTCAACTGCAATTCGGCATCTAAAATGGTACTTCAGAGGCAAAATATCAGTGCATCCAATCTTTACACTTATTTGGGCTATAAAATAAACAACAGGTGGAATGTAACCGATACCATCAAAAACAACAAGGATAAAGTTCAAAAAGCATTTTTCTCAGCCTATGGGTTTTTGAACAGAAGTGATGTTTTATTGGCTCTGAAAATCAAATTCATCAACAGTGTTCTTATACCGATTGGCTTCTATGGTGGAGAAACATTTGGGATGAGTGAAGCCAGATGCAAACCAATTCAGTCAGTAGTAGACAGGGCAATGCGATTGTTAGCCAGAGTCGGAAAAAATGCAGATCTGGAGCGGCTCAGAGAGGAGTTGGAGATCAACTCGGTTTTTATAAAAACTAGCACTGCGCGCGAACGAGCTTACTATAAATGGCCAAAATCAAAGACCTGGATTGCAGATCTGATCAAAAAACCAATTGTGGCAAAAAAATCTACTTGGGTGACTGGAAGTGCACGGTGGATTAAGAAATACTGCCATATTGGCGAAAATAGCCAAACTGTAATCTCATTGGTTAATCGAAAAGCGAAAAACAATCGCACGAAAATCAGTCTGTGGGCTCTACAGCGGAAAATAAAAAACAAAGGAAATTGGATAAATTTACAGGCTATATATCCTGAACTAAGACAAGGCCTCCAGGACATCGGAAAAATTAGAATGGGAAGTTTCTGGAATACACAGCGACTGGCATACATGAAAATAATGGATGAAAAATAAAAACTTTTTTGTCCCTATTTCGACCTGAAGGCTCCAGAAACTACAGATTGCATCCTAATTGAATTTCCAAGATGGAATTAAATCTGAAACCGCACGGTCAGATGGTTTATAACGTGATAGAACACAAATTATAATGTACTTGGATATTTCTCACCCAATTAAGTTCGGCTGAAACTAGTCGAGAAACTCATTGGGTAGGAGGGGGGTGTCTAAAAAATATTTAGGTCAGCTTCGTGCTGGCGTAGCCTTAGCAGAGTATTAAGATTGATACAGCAAAAATTTATGAATTAATTCTCATTGCTAGTTTGACTATAATAAAAGATATAAGTGAATCACCAAACCCCTTGAACCAATTCCCAGTGGGTGTGGAGCCGCTAGAGCGACAGACTGGGGTGGGATGAAATTTTATTAATTACTTTTCATTTCATTTTAACTTTTTCTAGAATTTAAAATTATAAATAAATACATTTATAAAATTTAAAACTCAGCTTTGTGCCAAAACAACTAGATAAAATATTGAGCTGGAAACTGTAATTATTCCGACGCCATTATTGCTGATACATCGAATGTAATTGAGTGCATAAGTGGATCACTAGCAATATTGATCCAATGTTCAGAGTGTAAGGGGCGGATAGTGAGACTGATGGGATTGGGATAATTTCTATTGTTATATTCTTCTTATACCTATTATTTTAATTTTCCTTAAAATGATTTAAAAGAAGTAAAAATTATAAAATTACAACATAAAATAAATATAACAGTTAATTAATTTTTATAATTTTTATAATATTTTTTCATTTTAATTTAAAATCTCATGAGTAAATGTTAGGTACGATGAAGATACTAAACATAACTATGTTTTTGTTTTTATTTATCAAGGCTATTAAATAATATAATTTTACTTATTTTTGCCTAAAAAAATTTGACCTTGAATATTATTTTTCATTAAGAAAAAAAAAATCTAATTCTAATTATTAAACATAATAGGCGCTAATTAATGTACATAAATACTCAGAAACCAATGATAAATCATAATTCAATGAATCAAAAATTAATCAATAAAAAAGGCTGAGAAATGTTGACAATAATTCACTGTCAATCTAGCATTATGTTAGATATAATATTATTAAAAAAACTCCAGATTTTATTTTTATTCTATTAAGAAACTGAAACCCCTTTATAGGGTGTTTCATAGCAATAGACCCTTTTTTTAGATTTTCGGGGATATTTTTTTGGTGAAAATTTAAAATGTGTTATCATTGGACTGAGTAATTATTTATACCAATCAAAGAGAAAAAACTTATAACACCTAAGAACAATGGGATTTTAGCCAATAATACATTATTAATGCCTATAAGTTAAAGCGAATTATTGGTTATAAGAATGATCCCACAGGATCAGAAAAAAAGGTCTATTGAAATGAAAAAAAGGATCTATTGAAATGAAAAAAAGGATCTATTGAAATGAAAAAAAGGGTCTATTGAAATGAAAAAAAGGATCTATTGGAATGAAAAACCCTGTAAAATTACGTATTAACAGAGAAATTTTCGTAAACATTATTTATACACGTGAGATATTTTGGGTTTACATTAAAATATCATAGAAAAAGAATGCTCTAACCAAATATTCAGACTTATAAATTTATATTTATTGTATAAAAACACTTAAATCACGTTTAAAGGAAAAATATATATGAACAACAATATTTTTTATACATATAAGATTTTCGGTAATAGAATGAATATTAGAAATCCAAATAAAGGCTTTCAAATTGTTTAATGTATCATCGATCCATTAAACCCTACCAAAAATCTTTGCTAAAAAGCAGTGAAGGGTTATCGGTTAGTTTCTGGTAATAGTAATTAGTGCGAAATGATGGTTCGATTTTATAATATTATCAATTTTTTTAATTTTAATCTATGGAAGCGTTTAAATTCAATCAAACCAGCTTCGAAATATTATGAATAAGACTTTTTTAAAATATAATTAATCTACAAAAAACATACCAAAAATATTTTCCAAATGTATTAATTTTTTTTTTTTTGTATCACGGAATTTCCAAATGTATTAAAAATGTAAATAAAAGGATATTAGCGATAAATTATTATTGCAAGAGTTCTCCTCTTAGCAGATTTTAAGTTAGAAGATGATGAAAAATTAGATAAAAGTAATTTTAATTGGAAATCGGTTATTCCAAAAAAAAAACTATCCCCAAATCAGATAATATTATTTCCACTTTTAATTTTTTCATAACTTTATTGAAGTGATTTATGTTTTGCGGAACTTCGGTCCTTTTTGTTCACTTAGGTTAGCATGCTTTATCGATCGTATTTCATATCCATTGGCGTTTATAGTCCATAACAGTGATGTAATTTTACCATTTAACGCATTATTGACCAATAAACTCACCGCAAAGCTCTGATATCCCTAAGTATACTTTAAAATCGGCAGTTCTTTTTAACTTGCAGTCCAATCATCCAATTAAAACTTATAAACAATAAAATAATAAATAATAAATAATAAATAGTAAATCACAAATAAGAAAAAGGAAACTACATTCAATTATCAGACCCTGTGGGGGAAAATCGCTAAGCATACTTTATCTATTTTTTATACGAGTGTATCTAGTTTAAAAAGTATTGATGTCGATTTTCTTTATTAGATCATAATGATTCTTAAGGGAGGATTAAAGGAGTTTAATCTGATTCAATAAGACTCAGTTTTCAAAAAAAATTAATGTTAGAATCTTCAAGTAAAATCGAGGGGAAGGAACAATACTAGAATAAAAAAAGGGGAGTGTTTGATTGATTTGATGCGTTATTAAATAAAAGTAATTGATAAATAATGTTTCGAAAAGCGTCAGAGGTTACAATTTAAAGCAGATAAATTAATTTTGTAATGTGTAAACATTTATAAATTCAATAGGATTTGACTATGGGCATAAAATATGGGATATCTACTCATGAAAGGATAATATCAGTATTAGACATAAAAATAGAATAGATGAATCGGAGTTAACTGTAAATACATATTATTTATTCAATTTAAAAGTAAATAAATAGCACCTTAAACATTATAAAATGTAAATTAATTATAAAAGTGTAGAATAAAGGAAAATTCGTTCAAATCAACTAGTCAATTCCTCAGTTAATTTGGAAATGAATGATAATGGTACATCAGAAGAATGGGTGGAGGAAGGAAATAGCCAGTTACAGATAGCATAATTGAAATCAGAAATTTCAGAGATAATAAAAATAAAGGGACCATCAATTCCAATCGAACCTTTTGGAAAATACAGATCAGGCGTTGAAGATGTGTTCAGAAAGCAGACAGAATTTCTGACAATTCCCAAACTTTGATTAATTTTGAATAATTCGCGTATTTTCAGCATTTTCATTTTAAAGGCCTTTATTTCTGGAATGATTGAGAATCTGGATAAATCAGAGAGCAAATTTGAGGAAAAGTGTCTATGGAATTGATAAATTAAATATATTGAAAATGAATGCGATTGAGAAAGAGTTTTTGAACTCCCTGGGCTGGGAAAAGAAAGAGTGATTTTAGAATCAACATGCTCTCGTTTATCCAGCCACAATGCTAAAGATGATTGAAAAGTTGATAGAGGTTTGATATCAAATTCGGAGGAGTTGTATTCTTTAATGAAATTTATTTGGGAAATGGATCCACCAGAGAAAGATTCCGAGATTTCCCAGTTTAAAAGTTTATTCTGACGGTTTAATGTACTTATATACTCATTCATATTATTTCCCTTAGCTATAGAGAATGATAGCTGTATTCTAGAGCTTTTTACGGGAATATTGTTACTATTTTTTATAGAGAAGTTTAATCTAAAGGGGGACAAGTTGAATTTTTCTGAGCAAGATTCAAGAGTTTCGGGAGTGTCGCAGCTTTCTACTAACATATCTATTTATAAAAGATTTTATAAGAATGAATTAAGAAAAGTAAAATAATAGATTTAATTTATGAAAAGATAATGTCATTCTTGGAAAAATTAGAGACTTATGGATAATCCCATTTTCAAAGAAGATTCTAGCATTGAATTCATGGCTTCAACAATTCCTGCAGTCTTCCTTTCATTTTCTATTAGCACCTAATATAGGAGATATAAACTATTCTAAAAAAAAATAAAACAGTATAAACATGAAATTTTATCGATTAATACCTTTTGTAATTTGTTGAAAGCGCTACCTACACTTTCAACGAAACTCCCCATCGAAGAAATATCAACACCTTCGAGACTAGAATTTAAAAAAACAAATGTAACGTCGATAATAGCACCGACTTAAATAGTGAAGTTAATTACTCTTGTTCGATTGGGATTTCCTCATCCATACTTCGTTAAGGTCTAATAATTTCAGTTAGATATTGCTGTATGTGTGAGGCTTATGCCGAATTTTGACTGAATTTCTTAATATAGATTATCATCTTTAATAAAAACAGTTTTACTGATTGAAGCTTCTTATTTCTTTTTTAGTAAAAATCTTGATTTAAAATAACAAGTTTTTTATTCGCTTAAAATATTAAATATGGCGAATAATAACGGCGGAAAATCTAAAGTAGGCAAATCTACCACAACTTTGAAAACTACGCTTAGTCACTAGGACAATTTTACGTTTAACCCTTTCAAGGCCGATGAAACAAAAAATAGCTCTATCTTTTTGTTCAATGTTATCATTAGTTTTAAAATATTTACATTCCATTCGTTACATTTAGAGGATAGACCAAATGAGATCATTAATATACACGAATAGGAGTGAAGCACAAAATTGGACACGGAAAGTGTTAACCAAATCGCGCTTATAGGGGTTTGTGGAAAAATGAGTCTGTCATACATTGTGGAAAATTCTCTTTGATTGCGGATGCTTTTTTATCAATTCTTTCGTCTCCGTGCGTGAAATTTGTTCCGATTTACTAAATTTATACATATCTATTTAGAAATTTCAAATATATAACCAATAGTACGTTAATATATCAAAGCGGAGATCAAAGCAGCATAAACATTGGCCATGAAAATGGCACGAGATGGCCCGCCGGTGACGAAAGAGTTGATATCTCTGAAATCAATTTACTCTGTCGTCGTCGGTATCAGAAATTTCATACAATGGCTTTTAACTCAATTCATATTGCTCCAAAATTGATAAATAAAAACTGTCAGTATTAATTTCCAAAGCCTATACTTAATCGAATTTCCACAATAATAAATTCTAATGCAGTTTGATTTTACTCCAATTGGGGGTTATAGAATTGGATAAAAGATCAATTGGGTGAAGTGGCACTTCATGAAGTGAAATTGGGTGAATTATTATTTTTTTTATCACGGAATTTTATTGAAAGATAAGGCAATTGGGTGAATTAGAGTTTGTTCTTGTATCAAGGGGTTTTATTGTAAGATAACGTCATTAAAAGCCATACTAAAAATATATGAAAAAAAGAAAAAGGCATATAGAAAGTACTATTAACCTAACTACAATAAGCTCCTCATTCGGGCTACCGGATGCGTACATATGGGAAAAGAGTGCAATCTACTAATCGAAAGACCCCCCCCTCTCAGGCATGGTGAAATAGAGTTGGGTTAAACGCGGTGTAACCATCATCGCAGGGGGGCCATTTTTTGCCATATTCATAAACAAGATTTATGTTGCTTTGATTTCCGCTTTGATAAATTATCAAGCTATTGGTTAAATATTTGAAATAGGAAAATATATTTTTTGCAATTTGGCGAATGGGTGTATTTATAACACTTGGAGACGAAAGATTTATCAAGCTCTATTCGCTCACACAATAAAAAAAATTTGTTCACTCAAATGTTTATTAGTTTTTAATTGCCAAAATAAACCACGCAATTTTATTTGGTTTAGGAGGTATATTTAGCTGGCAAAATTGATTAATTGGGATCCATATTTGATTTAAACGCTGAATCTTTAATTTCGATGATATTTGCTTAATGTCATCGATGAAAAAGTGCTAGTCGTAGATATATGAATACGCAAAGTAGAGCAATAACCGTTAACCCTTCCCGGGCCCAAGTTTAAGCCTCGCTCTTATTTGTGTAAATTAGTATTTTCAATTGGCCTAACGTCTTGATTTATCCAATAGTATACAAATAATATTAGCCTAATAAAAACATTGAGGAAAAAGTGAATGCCATTTTTTGAACCATCGGTCCTGAAAGTGCTAAAAGGTTTGCCCTTTCGTATTGGCTGTGAAAAAATGGCTTCTATTTATCATTCAATGCTTACTTTCGAAAAATTTAGTCGAACATTATTGGAATAATGTAATTAAGCCAATTGAATTTACTATAATAAGCAAATGGAGTGTAAGCAAAGATTTTGTCCTAGAAAGGGTTGAGCCTTTCAGTAACGGCTGTAAAAATACGGCAATCATTTTTATGACAGTACTTTGAATTTTTTATAAAACTTTGTCAAAATATTGGCTCAATTTTCATTGCCATCGAATAGAAAATGAATAAAGCAAACAAGTATGAACCAAATCAGTTTTTATACCCAAAAGAGTTGAAAGAAATCTATTTTCCCTATTCTGTTATAATGGAATGGAATATACTTGTAGCAATGTGAGATACATTATTGTTTTGCAGAAATATATAACTATGATCTTATTCAGAATACAGGGGATAAAAAAATATCGATTTTTTCCATTACAATAGTTTGACTGTGCGTGCTCTTCGAGTTTTTTGCTTTTTTACAATGGTTTCATCTTACTATAAAATCAGGAGATATAAAAAAGAGAATTAACAAATAGTTATTTTACCAGCAAATGAGCCTATTCGCAGTATTCTGAATAATCAATGGATCTTTTTTCAGAGAAAAAAAGGGGGGCGAGTCAATATAGCATGAACACTGAGCTTTTTATTGTTTATTAGGTGAGGTTTCTTATGATTCCGAAGCCATTTCAAAATGGATAATAAATGGCTCATGCGTTTAATTACGAAACTTTTCTTTTTACAAAAGCTCAATTACGAATCCAAACTCTGCTTTGGATTTGAAAATAATTAAATGGCATTTTCACACCTCGTGGGCTTCAAATGTAGTAGAGATAGCCAATTAAAGGTTTCACCGTGTGGTGTCTCTTTTGATATTTCAGTTTTGATTGAGTTGGAATGTAGACAATGTTTTTTCAGATTTAAAAAGTAGAGATTCCCATCATTTGTAGGCAGTCTGATAGGTTCAATAATGGAGGTTTGGAATAAAGCCATGGACTCCACTGCTTTGTGCTGCATTTTGTTGTATCACAGGAATTGGTGTCGATAAGCAGGAACGTTTCGGCGTTTCACAAGAGTTATGTCCTGATAAGAAAGTTCGATATATTTTTTTGGGAAATTTACGTAACATATTTGTGAATATTAATATGAATTGGCATCAAATGGATTGGCTGCATTTGTATAAAAAGATGTCAGGATAGATAACCAAATTCAGTCTTTCATTCAGGAATTTGTAGCTTAGAAACAGATATTCTATGGAGAGCATATAACGAACACTGCTATAAGACATGTGTTTTTGATAGCCTAATTCTATTGATTTTCGAAACTTCAGCTTCACTAGTTCTTCGTTAACATTCCTTAAAAATTCTTTATTGCAACTCCTTCATTTTTAGCAATTTGTATTCTATATTTCAAATAGCCCCTACATTCAATTCCACCTTTCGGATATGTTAAATTCTTTATGCAAATCGAATCTAAGATCAATTTGTCTCAAAAAAAACTTTAATTTCGTCCACAGTAGATTTCCTTCTCCTCATGGATTTGCTTTAAAGCTCAAATCCCCCCTCCAAGTCAAATATTATAGGTACGTTGATTTTTGTCTATTTCCCTATTCATTTAAAATATTTTTTTATTACTCTTTTTGTCTTTCCTGTAACACGCTATATTGTATCTTACGAATGAAAATAAAATCATATAATAATTAACCAGCTCTTCTCTGTCCGACGCAAAAAATCCTGAAAAGGAACCAGTATTTCCTTATTATGTTGCATATACAGAAGAGGGAACAGTAAGAGTAGATACTAGAAAAAGTCCCCAATTAATTGGTGTAAAATCTTCTCGAGGTGTTCGGCCCTACAACCAAGATCGTTCAATCTTTAGACCCATTAGAATCCCAGGAATGGTTGCGGATAGAAGAGACAAGGGAAGTGCACAGGCCATGTTCTTTAGTGTTTTCGATGGGTAAATTTTTATTTTAACTTTCCTCTCTCTCTTTCCTTTATTTTTAACATCCTTTCTTCCCTTTTTTCTAATCATACTAATATATAACCCCAATTCTTCAAATCTCTAAAATTATAAATTCAGCCATGGTGGAGAGGAATGCTCTCAATTTTTGCTCGATAATTTGCATAAAGAAATTTCTTCTGTCAGGAACCAGGATTTGTTTTCAATCGTAGATGGTTATAGACATTTGGGCGAAAGATGGGCAAATTATGTTCCCGAAACTCTAAAAAATATGGTCGACTCATACTCCAAAGAAAAAATCCTGCATTCTTTTCTCACACTTGAGGAACGATTGACTCTTGCCTTCATCAAAACTGATTTAATGACCTCTCATTTTGATTGGAGTCCAAAGACTGGCTCCACTGCTTGTTCTGTTGTAGTATGGGATAGCGAAGGATTGCCTTTCTGGTCAAAAGATAGTACTGTTCAACTTACAGTTGCTAATTGTGGTGATTCCAGGGCAATTTTGTGCAACACAGCTGATGGGGGCCTTGCTCAACCTCTATCCAACCCTCATAGGCCTAGTTTAGTAGAAGAGAGGTCTAGACTTGAAAAATATGGAGCTATTTTCAGTATTGACTCTTATGGTGAAGAACGTGCCATGTCAATGGTAGCTAATACTAGGGCATTTGGTGACTGGTTAGTTAAGCCCTTCGGTATCATAGCTGAACCTGAAATAATCTCTTTGTCTGTCTCCGGAACCGATGCAGCTTTTCTGGTTATAGCTTCGGATGGGATAACTGATGTTTTAACTGATCAAGAAATTGTGGACATCGCAAAAGGTTGTCCCACCGCTGAAAAGGCTGCAGAAAAGATTTATATTGCTGCCGAAACCCTTAATTCTCAAGATAATATGACAGTTATTGTTGTTAGACTTGCCGGATGGGATGTCCCAACACTAGCTGATTTAACTAAAGATTTTCGATTGGAAAGAATGAAAAACGCAGAGGAAATGGAGAAATTTCGTGGTTCTATCACGACAAACACTGATAGATTAGAAAGTGAATATAAAGATTTTCTATCCTCTTCAAAATCCAAAAACGACTCAAATAAAAAGCCATCGCTAGTTTCTCCAGATAAATTACTGTACAAAATCTTCAATTTGAAATCAAACAAAAAGTTCTTTAGTGATAAAACAAACTCCATATCTTCATTGTCTGGAAATGGTTTCACCCATTCTCCAGATAAAAACAAGCTAAGTATTAGAGTTATTGAAGATCGGTTAGCATCGCTTAAGGCTAAGCTCACACTTAAATTGCTAGGTGAAGATATCATTTTGAATCCTAATGATAGTAGTGACATACTACCCATTGACCAAGCTATGAAGATGTCTATTAAGGTTCTTGGGAAGAGTGATCAGCTCCAAGGTGATCCTAATAAACCCACCCAGAAACACGGTGATGTCACTGAGACCAAAAAAAGTTTCTCTTTAGATCAAAATAAATACAATAGTATGAATTCATTCCATTCAAAGTCAGCACACTTAAAGTATAATATACTGATAAGCTTGGACGAATTGAAGCGCGCCTGGAAACTTCTAGGGATCAGCTCTATACAAACAGGCTCCAAAGATTGAGGTCTTTCCTTTTAATACTTCGATCTTAATCTCACAATGATCCATATATAATATTATTCGTCCTATTTTGTTGAATCTACAAATTGCTCTAATTTTGTAAATTATTCTGTTCTCTTTTATGGAAACAAGCCTTTCCTTATCTTTTCCGATGTCCACTCCAATGCCTTATAATTGTTATAACTTGCCATCATTTAAAGTTTTTTCGAAAAATTACCTTAGAAAAATGCGGGTTATGAATTAAAATAATTTTTTTTAATAAATATAACATTAATTGAAGGTCTAGTAAACGAGGTGCCATAGATTATTGTTTTTATGTGATTTATCGATTTGAATCTAGAATCGGAGCTTTTTACCTATAGTTTTTATAGTCTTATGTGTTTGTTGCAACCTCATCCACTTTAACCTAATCGTTACGTCTGCCAAATAGTAGATATATACAAAAGTGACATAATCTTTCCTCACATAAAGATTCATGTTACGCAAATAGTATTTACAACACAATGGTAGGATTTTGATTGCTAATTTATTAAAAGTTTAGTGATAAAGAATTATTCGTCAAAAAATAACACACGAATTGAATTTTTATTTAAATTATGAATTTGACATTTTTTAATTTATAAGACAGAAATCAATATTATCGAGATCTCTAATTAAACAAATACCTGATTGCAAAATAGAAAATCCGAAATTAAAAAAAATGCATATGGACAGGAGGGAGATTTATTTTTGCATATGTAATCGATATCACAGGAACAGTGGCAAAACACTTGAATCAAAATAGAAATTATCAGGGAAAAGTTTGAGGGGTGAGCGCTGGAGATTAGGATAGGACGATGAGTGGCGCTACAACATAATCTATTGTATCCATTTTTAAAAAAGAAAACCAGTTCCATTTAACAGTACCATCATTTGAAGAATAACTAATATCCCCTCTATGTAATTAAATTTTCGCTTTAATCAAAGTCATGGTTGTTTAACAAATGATGAATAACAGGGATCCCACGATTGTTACTACCCTCTCTTCTGACAATTATTTGATGATGGGCATCATACTCGAACTTAACTGCTACAATCCTCCAGCAAATACATGTATGCCAATTTTGTGCCATTTTTTGTATCCAAGCAGCACTTCTACTGTTATCTGAGTCTGCTATGCCAAAAGGCGCAATGTATGAAATGTCTTTAGACGCGAAGTCATCCCTGGTCCGATTTGGATAATTTAATATTTCTGGTGAATCAACGAATGGAAAACTTTTGTTCCTATGATTAATTGGTAATTTAGAATTACTTTTTGAGTGATTTTCGACTAGGCTAAAAGATCTATGAAAAGGCGAATCGGATGCTATTTCAGATTTACTGGGGGGAAAATTGATAGAAGTTGGTTTTTCGACAGTGTTATTTAAGGGACCGATAGATAAATGAGATTCAATAAATTTTTTGTTATTTTCTTCAAAAATATTAGTGGGGATTTCTGATTTTATTTCTGATTTATCTTTTAATTGGATTTCAGATTTTGTGGAAATAAAATCAGAAAGCGCAGAATGCCTAAGATCCAAACTTCGGCTGAGATATCCCCCAGGCAAATCAGAGTAAGATAAATGGTCAGAATCCAAACTATTAGACTTATTAATGGTAAATAAAGGGTCAGAACAGGGAAAGTTATTAAAGAGAGGATCTGCTTCAGGTACTTCTTGATCATAAACAATAGTGGATTTAGAGCTGTTATAATCAAGAGCCCACAATTTATACTCCCGTTTTTGCGTTAAAAGCGAATAGTTTGAAAGCTCATATAGATCTGTTTCTTTTTTGGATATTGCGTTTTCGATCCCAGCATTACCTCCAGAGAACGAAGCTTTTATTACTGATTCATCTATAGAAGCAGAAAAAATTCTTGGCTGATCTGAATCCGACGAAGAGCCATTATTTTTAGGGCCTGAGAAAGGGAGATTATATTGAGGATCAAAAGAGTTTCCAGGACGGGTGGTTTTCTTATTGGTCTCGTGTTCTACTCCTGGAACAGAAGGACCAGATTCTCTTAAAACCAAATGGTCTCTCTCTTTGTCGATCAACCCTAAAACGCTCAAAGCATTTCTAAATAAAGAAAATAACGGATTGATTAAGACCTGAACGGGCCAAGGGCTCAAGGCGGAAGAAACTGTTGAGTAGTCTGCCAAAAGTGGGGATTTAGGGCTGTTATATTTTTGTTCAAGATCAGAACTAGAGTTGAAGTTTTTTTCAGAATCAAGGCTAAATCCATCTTTTCTTTGTGACAACGATCTTTCAGAAAAAATATTGCTTGACATTTCATAATCACTGTTACGTAGCAAATCTGTATTATATTGGTAGTCTTCTTGGGTGAAATCCAAGTCTTCTTGGATACTTTTTGGATCGAGAAGGATACTAGAAGTTAGGAAACCCACCTCCCAATCGGATTTAGTATTAGCATATGCAGTATGAAATTTAAATAGCCTTAGAGACTTATGAGCTGCTGAATTCGGATTGCTTAATTTGAAGATATATGTTTCAGTGAATAAACCTGGTCTAACGTCAAGATATTGAACAGAGGTTGAAGAGTTATTTGGATATTCCTTGGAGTCATAAAAACTATCTGGTGCATTATCAACATATTTACTGTTTATTAGATTATTTTTATCGAGATTTCCATGCACAAGACAAAAGTCTTTTGAACATGTTTGATCTTTGATATTTTGACTTTGATGGACACTATCGCCTGAATGAAGTTCTGGATCACATTCAAAGCTATTAAGAGGCTCATCTTCATACCGATCCATATTTCCTAGCAATAAATCCTGACCTGTTTGGCGAAGTATTCCCCATGAGCAAGCCCATTGGGCTACATTGCCTAATTCGAATATCCCAAGCCATGGCGAAGCAAGAGATATGAAATTAATGGGTTTAAATATTTGAAAGAATCTATAGCTAGTAGCGATGCTTAAGTGTTCTATCGAACTAACATTATATAAACCACCGAGAGAATGTCCAATAAATGAAATTCGATGATTTGGAGCTAGTTCATTGTTACATCTGGATTTATACCATTCCTCATTTTCGAACCAAAATACCAACTCCATGATCCTGTTGGCAATTCTTTTACCGCCAGCTTCGATCCCATCAACCGTTTTTCCATGGTTGACATCATGAGTTAAAAGGACTACTCGACGGTTTTCGTTGGCGCCAAGTTTTTTTCTTTTAATATTAGATTTGAGTAGCAGCTGCTCGTGTAAATAAAGAAGATCTAATCTGGAGCCATGAATACCATGAGATAAAACTACGAGATGAATTCCTGGTTCAGACTCATCTTTAAATATTGAGGGATCGGGCAGTTGAAAAAGCGAAGCGGTATCGTCGGTGAGGCTTAATTTAGCTGATGTGCTAGAGATGTCTTGGAAATTTGAGCGAGAGGCTTTTACATTTATTTTGAAGGAAACAGCAGCGGGTGGAAGAATAACTTCACTTATAGCGCTGATAGTGTATTTGAATTTCAATTGCAAGGAACCGTCTTCACCAACAGATATCCGGGTATCTTTTTTACCAGAAACCCAATCTTCAACTTCCTGTTTAACCAACTCTTGCAAAGGAACACTAGTGCCCCAAGAACCACTACATAGTATAGCAAGACAAGAAGCAGGCTTTTCTTTTAACCTGGGAGTCTTAGAGTGATTTTTTTGAGAAATAAAGGAATCAGAATTTATAACGCTATTAGATTTATTTGATCCTTTGTCAAATTTGGAGGATTTTTTAGTTTTGGGCAATTTAAATGGAGTTTTATTATCGATATCCGGCTTTATTAGCACTGAAAGCGAATAGGGCCCTTCTTTTTTTAGTAGAGACAAATTTTTGTGTATTGGGGAAGTGTTGATTGCCGTTATAATGATTTTTCTGGGAACGGAACCCAGATTCCAGCCTTTAAAAGAATTTTCGAGAGAATTTGAGACAGATGACAGTTTTGGGATTTCAGAATTCGTAAGATCGGGGTTGAAACTATTGCTGGTACTTTCGAATTTGCGGGGTTTTTCCAAGATATAATCCTGACTTCCAAAAACAGTTTTTCCATCAATAACTTCGCAAGGCAGATCTATCGTTAAAGATAATCTATATCTACAAATATCCCCGATTGACAGAGAACCATAAACTTCATCTAAGATAACATCTTCTGGATCTGGGTTTAATAAATTTTGTGCAGTGGAAACTAGCAATGATGACATCTCTGGAATCAAAGGTATAGTCAGATATTATTATAAGGGAATAAAATAGAAAAGGCAGGATAATAACATTTGAAATAAAACATGTAAATAAAATACTCATTAAGTGCTTCCTATAAGTAATGTTATTATATGAAAAATAAATTAGTTTAGGGATTGTGATTACCTATGCCGATTCGCAACACAAGATTAGTTGGTGAATATTAGGATGATGTTTGTAAAAAATTGATACAAAATATCAAAATAGCAGAAAATAGGGAAAACGTAGTAATGAAATAGTTGAGATTAATTAAGAGCTATGAAAAAAGATCGGAAAATATGATTGGAATTCGTTGAAGAAGAATGTAATAAAAGAATTGCACATACAGTTCAAATTATTTTGGGTTAAAATAAGTAACTTTGATTTATAAAAAATTAATGCTAGATATTTTTAGAGTGAAATATTCTGTCTTTTTTTCACTGGCTTTTATTGGCAAAATAATTTTGAAATATTCTGCCACTCCTGTTTTTCATTCCAAAACAAATTAAATTCTATTTTGAAAATCACGGTACCCAGAGATATTCTAGCCAGTAATAACTTGCTAAACTGTAATAAAAGCAGGTTTGGTTTTTTTAGACTATTTTGTAATTGCCTAAATAGAATTTGTCTTTTTCAGATTCTATGGAGAGCATGCAGCCAATAAATGCCTATTTAATCTTAATCCACTGACGTTTTTGGAGCATATGTTGCTCCAACGTACCAAATCAAAATTAAATCCAATGGAAATGCATAAATGAGGCTGGTATGAAAGTTTTTTTTCTCTAAATCTACCAAATAGACTTATTAGTAAATACTATAATCCAAATTACGCATAATGAAAAGTATGCTGAGTAAGCACCTATGTAAAACCATATATTTGAAATCCTGATTAAGCGGTTCTAATAAGCTACTCATTTCAATATTTTCCTCATATTTTTGAAAAAAAATTATAAATTTTATAGTTGCAAACCTAGGATTGGTGAAGAAAATGACAATAACCAATCCAGCAAGGATATCAGTCCCCCGAGACATAGAAGATAAGGCTTATTAAAATCACGTTAGTCCTCTGATATCAATAATAATATATCATTCATTCTCATGGAGATATTCCTAGTTACATACCAGTTTTAATCAACCTTGCTTTTTCTTTGGTTAAATATCATACTTTCTTTAATAAAATTCGTAAATTAGGTTAACTATTCTGGTAGATCATTTATATGTTTAAACCAAAATTCAATATTGCGATGTATCTTATAAGATTAGCAACTTATATTGAAAAACGCGTTGTAGATTCATGGAGACATATTGTACAGGTGTTGAATTTTTATCAGCACTTTAATGATTGAACTTTAATAAATGTTCGATTATCTAACCAAGGCTATTTCCATTAATAATTAAAATAATGCATAGTGGTTGTAGCCCCATCAATTTAATATACTTAAAACAACTCCAGAGTTACAATTCTTACAATGTGATTAATCCAAATCTTACATACTTATCTTCAGCCTAGTCAAGGATTTTTATTAGCTCCAAGATGTCTAACCCTTCTATCTTTTAACGATTTTAAAAAAGTGATATAAATATATGTATATCTTAATAATTTTTCTTTATAATTTAGTTTTTTACAGATTCAAAAGCTATTTCTTTCGAATATCTCATTATATATACGGGTCTATGCTGATCTTTTTATGTCTAACCCCTTTCACATTTGAGATGGGATTTTCCTAAAATAGTTTAAATTTAAATTTAAATTCTATTTTTGAAAATTTTAGATTTTATAACAACAATAAAGGTTTATACTCTTCTTTGATGGCCAAAGTTTAACATAGCAATTAATCACTATTTTATATGAACTGTGGTCATAAAATATCATATTCTGGTCTTTATATATATATATATATATTTATAAATTTCCAGATAGTAGTGTTGATAACAATGTAAAAGAATAAAGATATATTGTTAAAATAATAGATCTGGGATTTATTTTAAGCTTTAAAAAAGAACGAAATTCATTAACTATACATAATAGAAAGTGAAAAGGGTTTTTGGTATATAATAAAAACGTCAAAAAAGTAATTATCTACAAAATTACAACTAGAAAGTTGGTGCATAACAGCTTAGGGTATTTTTTTAATTAATAAATATCTCTTTATATTTTATAATAGGGAAAAAATATATATGGCTACAATGAAGAAAAAAAACAACCACCCAATCTAGATAGTGGTTTAATCAAAACAGATCTAAGGTTTTTTTGATAACCAAGATAATATTAATATCATAATTTTATTACGAACAGGTAAATACTTAAAGATTATTTAAGCTTTGTAATAGAAAATTCTATACATTCAGTCTCATAACTACACTTTTTCTAGTGCAATTTGGAAAAATGTGAGATTAAATAAATCATAAGTGAATGCAATTCAGAAAAAGTGAAAGCAAATGAAAAATAAGTAAAAATTAATTCGAAATCAGTGAATAAAATTCGGTCTTAGTGCATCCAATTACGATAAAAGAAAATATAAATCGGAAAAAAGTGATTTTAAATTGGTTTAAGCTATAAAATGACGAAGATTTATACGTCAATTATATGTTTACTTTTAGGGAAAAAAGGTTAAACCTTTATCATCACTAAAATATCTACCTATAAGACCGAAATATCAAATTTGCCACTTATAATTGCTTTTCCATCACCAAAATTTCTTTTCAACAGCATTTTATATCACAAAATAAATTATTATGTAACCATTGGCCATTATTGTTATTATATTCAAATTGAAACCAATTTTTTTTTTCTCAATGAATTGCCTTTTGAGTAAAGTTTGAGTGATCATATTTTCAATTTAATAAAGAAAAGAGATAAGAAATCTCTTGCTTTTTCCGAAATAATAAAAATAAATCAACGATTATCATTTATTGTTCCTATATACCACAAAAACTTATTATTAGTGTAATAAATCCAATAATATAACCACAAATTAATTATATTTCATTTATATACCATTTTTTAAAATATTTTCAATCTATCTTAAATATATATATAGATATTTGCATAAAAATAAAATAGTTATTAGAATTTATATACTTTAACGGGTTTGAAATCCAATTCACTGGATGAAATTAGCTTTTATAATATATATAAAGATAAGTATACAAATCTAAAGTTTGTCTAGAAGTATAAATTTTTCTTTAAGACAAAAAAATTTATCTTACCATATTAACAGGTCGAATTATTTTAATATTCTCATTTAGTGCTATAACTTTAGAATACTAATAAGCTTAAGTTAAATTGAGTTTAATTCAATTTAATTTTTAAAAAATTCAAAGAAATAACTATTTTTTTATACGTATAACTATTAGATTTACAAATCTGAATCTCATCGCAATCAGTATAAAATGCGATGCGGACCGAAAAATTAATTCTTTTAATATGTAATATACTAACACAAATATCAATTTTTTATATATAAAAGGTAATTATAAATTTTATTTATTTTGTTAGGATTCATATCCGATATAATTAAATATCGAAAGCGTTTTATTTCATAATTTAAATTTTAAATGATAAAATAACAATTAAAAATTAGTTCTCAAATGAAAGACTGTTATTATTTTTTATTTTTATCGGCCCCCCTCTCTTTTTCTTTGGTTCTAAGTAAGTGTCGATTATATCTATCTGCTTTGTATTCATGAGATATGAGTACACATCATTACATTTCCGGTTTTTGAAAAAGATTATGCACGAGCAAACAGTATCTTTATAACAAGATATACGTGCCATCGTTTATAACATTGAAATTTTAGATAATATGAATTTTTGCTCTTGAAAATTTTCAAAATCTAATTTTCTTAGCTTTTCTATCATAGTTTCTGTTATTTCAACATTTTCATCGCAGTATACGAAGTTTTTGTGAATAGATGATTCATTAAACAAAAAAAAATTTGAGACGGTTTACTTCAGAAAATAGATGATATGGATACTTGGGTTTAGATTAATTTGTAGTACGGCTAAAAGAAAGTTAATTAAAATTTTTTACAAAGGTTTAAATTAAGGTTAATAAAATTTGCCTCTCCCGAGAGATATATCTTATTTAAAGGTCGAATTAAATCTTTCGAGGCAATTATTGGTGCTAGGAGATAATGCCAAATATCCCTCACACCAGTTTTTGTTGTTCAAAAGGTAATTTCTCTTTAAAGAATCCATGAGATATCAAAAATAATTTCATTAATGAATTTTGGATAAATAATATGTCATCCTTTGTCTTTTAGCGAATAGCATTTGGATGCTTTTTAATTATTTTGATGATCTTTCTCCAATTGTGGGCTCAGCAGTTTGTTATAAATATGGACCCATTATATTTTTTTAAAGCTGAGGTGATTTGAGTGGCTGAATCGGATATCAAACTCGTTATATTGAGTTTATATCCATGATTATGAAGCTCTTTTTCTATTTTATTTAAAATCCACCCTATTGTTGATTCTTTCTCGTCTTTTATAATATCTAGGATCAATAGGGTGAAGGGTTTTAAATAATCTGACATCCCAATAACTGAAACTGGGTAATCTAAATTCAATAATTTGTATTTCATATCTATATGAAAATTCCCAAAATTATCGAAATGTCTTAAAAGATTTTTTGATGTTACTAAAACTTTGAAAGAGTTAGGATCAGTGTCGAGTCCTTCAATGTATGATTTTTTTTATTATTCAATTATGAATTGATCTTGCAAAAATATTTCAACTCACTCAATTTTACATTAGAAGTGATATTTTCTTTGATTTTTATGCTGTATATACAATTTTATATTTTTTTATAGCTAAAACCCATATTTCTATTAATTAACATTTTTTTTATAAGAAATGGCTCAGTTGTTACTATACTGTGTACACCTTTGATTATCTTGGATAATGGTTCATATTTTTTTTAGTTTTAAATATTCTGATCTATGTTCAAACGAATAATATGTTCTATACTCGTCTGAATTATAGATATTCTCCGCTTTCATTATTACTCTGCATTAATTTGAATTTTTGTTGTGGTAATAGTAGTAAATTACAGAATACTTTTTTAAATACTACATTTTAATTTTATTCCATTTTTTATTTATTTCAAAATAGATCCCAGTGATTATCACAGATATGCTCCAGTTTATCACTCTACAGTTAGATTTTTAGATCTTATATGTATTGAAAAAAATGAATAAATGGAATTAAAATTTTAATAAGAATATTATATGGATATTTGAGCTGTATTTATTATACTCCAAAGATCTTATTTATGATTTTATATAAACAAAATCATCCAAAGAAAGTGCTTTTAATAAATTTTTTATCTTGAAATAAAAATAAATAGTGATTAATGGATAAAAGTTTAAACTAAAACAAAATTGGCTAATTATTATTCAGTACAGTTTTTTTTGATGGAGAAAAAAAATTGGTGATAAAAAATGTTGTTGAAAGGAAATTTTGGTTATTTAAAAAAAATTATGAGTGGTAAATTAGATATTTCGGTTTGATAGTTAGACATTTTAGTGATAATAAAGGTTTAACCAGGGAATTTTTTTTTTTTTAAAAAGATTATTTTCTAATTCATATGTCTATTTTTGGAATATCAGCAATATTATTTTAAAAGCTATATATTTACGGAAAATAATAAATGTCTTAATTATTAATTCATTTTTAACAATATATGTCGAGCTTGCGAAGGATATAAATATCATATTAACAATGGGATCGTAATATGTGTCAAAATAATTTTTATTAAAATATCGAAGATACTAGTTAGGAATTCTATTTTTCAGCAAATAAAAAAAATAAGATATAATGTCCTTAAGTATATTATTCATACCCGCTATCATCTTAATTTTATAAAAGTTACTGTTTAGAGGTAAGACCGGTGGGCCATAATATGGTCCCATTTTTTGTATAGTATTTATATGCTGAACTTGCGAAGGAGTTTATTGTGTTATACTTCATCCAATAGTAACATAGTATGTATATCTGAAATAAGCACTGGTTATGTCAAGCTATATTTAATCCATCTGGAAATTTTTTAGTAGTTATCGAAAATTGGAAACGAGAACCGACACCCACGTGACACAATATATCAGCCGCTACCCCAGCCACTGCTGCCATAGAGGATCTTGTTGTTCTGGGATTAGGTTTAAAAGCTTTTCCTTCGTCAGTTATTAAGTCCATCAATGTATTTATATGTTTTAAATTTTTTCTGGGACATCTGGAAAAGAGTAATCCATAAATATTCTAATCAGTGAGTGAATTATTATATTAAAGTAATTGACGTGGGTAGTAATACAAGAAATGGTGGCAATACTTTTTTACTCTAAATAAGCCTTCACTGGTAATGACAAGGGATTGTTGTGTTGGATAAATAAATCTGATTTTATATAGCTGATAATCTAAATCTTTCTTTTGGAGATACCAACACTATCTGATCCCCAATATTGGTAACCTTAGCCTTCTGATCGTCTATTTTGTGTATGTAGATAGACCTCATGGATCCAAAAAAATGCAAGGATGCAGAAAATTTTGACTGTGAGGTTCAAATTGGATAGTTATACATTAGATCCTCAAGATATGAGTTGGTTAATTATGAGATATAGATCATATGTTGGCTTGAATATCGAATTCTGCTTAGAATATTTATAGCTTTAATAAATTACAAATATATAATATTATGTACAATAATTTCAGAGTGATTAACCATGTCCAAAATTGTGAACTTATAACTCAAGACAGTAGATATGGATCAAACACTATTTGAAATTAACTCAGCCATATAGTTGAAAACGACCATAGTGTTAATTCCTCCACTTTTATTATAAGATGATATACATCCATTAAATCTTCTGTATAAAGCCTTATATTTTGTTACAGTGTTTTTTTCTATTGCTAGAAGTGATCAATCTAATTTTTTATCCACTCAAGCCTTCTATTCCGAGGGCGCGTCACTTATGTAATAAGTAGTAAGAGCCAACCATTATCATTAAAGAATGGTGACTTTCAGTTTTGGGGGTCTGAGATAACAGCTGTCGCGGGTATATGTATCGACTGTTTCGCTGATAGCTGTATCAAGCTTGTAAGCTATATCGCTGATTTAAAATGAGGTTTTATTATTTATATTGTCTCTCTATCTTTCCTCATCATCTGTAATACAGATGGTGTTAGGTTTGCCGGCTGGCAGAAGAATAAGACTTCTAATTGACACCACCTCTGTATTAGCTTGTTGACCGCTAGGGCTAGTAGGTCTAGCAATCATCAGTATTAATTAGAGAGTTGGAAATTCTGTGAAAACTCAAAAAGATCTACCTCATGTGATCCACAAATTTGATCTAACATTCCAAAATTATTACTCAAAATCTAAAATTCCATTTGAGCTGTTATATGAAATGGTTCGTCTTCTGGGGTCAATATTGAAAGTAAATACATTACCTGAAGGTGCATATGTGTTTCAAAACAGTAGAATCAAAGAATTTCTGAAATATCGAGCAAGGTGGAAGAATTTATACGACAAAATTTTCTTGCTTCTAGCAGTGTCGTGTTATTGTCTGGAAATAACTGCACAGAAAAATCAAAAATATTTGGGTGCTTCAAAGCAAACAAAAATTTCAACAATTCCTTTGAATTTATAAGTATCGAAATTTAGCTCTTATACAAGTAAAAAAATAAAAACACTGGCCAGAAAAAAATCCCCACCCGTTTCTGAGACACCCGTAAATATTTTTAAACCCTGATTATCTATCAAGAAGCATTAAAAATCCCACAAAGTACGATGATCTCTCCTTCAAGTCGAATCCTCGATCTCTGGGGAATTAATATTTACTTTTTGATTTAATTCGGTTTTCTTGGGAAATTATTCGTTCTTAAACTCTGGAAATCGCCTCAAAACGAGTCTTCAAGGAAATGTAACTACTTTTATTGCCTGAAATTTTTAGAGAAAGCTGGTTAGGTTCATTAAAAAAGTTTCCCGCTTCTTGGTTAAATATATAAACTCCATTTTGAGGCATCATATCTAAGCGAAAGGGGCCTTAAGTGTCATTATCCTTGATTCTAACACCATTAAAAGATTTTTAATATACTTAGATTGTATCAGATTAGATTTATTCTGATTCATTAAGAATTGAAGCTTGGTTAGTTTCCATAAAATCTTATTTAGTTTAACAAGCATATTTTCTTTGTTTCTCCTATTACCAAGATGTAGCCCAAATATATAGACATCATAATCAAGCGTCTACTTGTTCATTTTATTAGAAGACGTAGAATTTTTATGAAAGCCAAGGGGCTTATTTATAAGCCAAACGGGAGTACCCTGAATTGATATCTCTTGGATCCCCATTGAAATCGCAGATATTTCCTGCAGAAGTTGTGTATTAAAATGTGCAAAAATGCATCTTCGGGATCCAGACTAGTAATCCGGTCTCTTTTTCCTTAGCATTCTACAGACCGTAAGCAGGTTTTACATCTTGATTTTTCTCTTATCTACATCATTATTTAGTCCTCGCAATTATAAAACAGATCTGTGCTCTCCCTATTTAATTGGAATAGTAATTTGGTTTGAATAGACACTTTTCGAGTTTCCAGTTACCTCCTCTATCGCTATCTTCGATAAAAAGGATATTAACTCCCTTTTTATGGCCTACATTTGATGCACTTCTAGAGTTTTTATTGTTTTTGCTATGCACAAAGAGAAATAACGCTGCGAAAGTAGTGAGAATATGTAATCATTGGTATTTATATCTTGTGATTAGAGGTACTCCGAAAGCATTCCTCACTCCTTCCGGAAAAGCCTTAGGTGACAAACTACTGATGGTAGACTCTCCTTCCCCCATATCTAACCCCGAATTTATCTCCGAAAACCCCACGACTAATTTTTTAGCTTTGGGAGTTTTAATTTTGGTTCTGGAGCTGTGCATTTGGCTCGAATCTTTTAGCTGAATTGTACAGGTTTAATTCCGGAATTTATTTAGGGGCTTAAAGGGCCCCCGAGCCCGTATCAGCTTAGCCACCACGGCTGCAGTAACTGCTTCATACAAAAATTCGGATAGCTTAACTGGGTCAATAAGATTAATCTGATTTAGGGTGACTTAATAGCAAATCTTCTTATGGTAAATATACTATAAGCTCTTATTTGTGTAATTTTCGTAGATAATTAAGCTAAAAAAATCCGCATTGAGTAAGAAAATTCCAGTGATTTCTCTTTTGAAAACTCTTCAAATTTTTTTGGGGGGTCTGGAGGACGAAAAAGTCTACAGTTCTGTTCATTTCGGATAATCTGGATTGAATATACATTAGCTCCGTGTCTTCATTTTTAGATATCGTAAGGATTCCATCTTTAGTCTGTAAAGAGTTGTAGCCTATTCAGTTTATTATTGGGACATTTAGACTATGGTTTTACTTTCTTAATCGTTAATTCTCAATCTGGAGATTTTTTTGTTGATCATCGGAAGTATTTCTATAAGCTCTGGGTTTTGACCAAGGTCTACTGATGTTGGCTCCAGAATAAGGTATTAATTTTCGGAATACGAAATCTCAAGATCCGTAATAGTAAATATTTTATGAGCATTTAGCAAAAACTCATACATATTATTTAATCCCCTCGTTCAAGCTACCATTTCATTGTCTATGTTAACTGTATTTAAAATAATGAAAATTTGTATACAAATGAAAAACTCCTCTAAATTTTGGTAGTGTATCTTTGTGACAAAAAAAAAAGTGATAAGGGATGTGAATAAAATGCATAAGGGCATTATACATTAATTTTTTTTCTGAAAAATAGAAATCCCTTATGAATAAGTTTGGTATTTAAATTAAAATTACGAAAAAATACTATGGACACATCGAATGAAGTATAATAAAAAGTTAATATAGTCTTTGACGACTATTAACTATTACTATACTAAAGATGGGGTCATATTAAGTGTTATCATCTTTATTATTAAAACATCGAAATTTACAAATTATAATTTTTTATGAAATCTTAAAATAGAATTACTTTAGTTTAAAATAGATATTTTAAACTTAAGATAGAATAAATTTTTTTGTATAAAATGTGTACTGAAGTACGTATTTCTGATATATTATCATCTTTTCGCACAGGTAATGATTGGTAGTGGGTGGGTGGGACTTAATATGACCCCATCCTTAGTATAATAATAGTTAATAGTCGTCAAAGACTATATTAACTTTGTATTATACGTCATTGGATGGGGTCATATTAAGTGACTCCAAAGGTAATATCGATTGTGTCAAGTTAGTACATGAGGTACGAGACAAGCGATAGTAATTATCAAACATCGTGTAACTGCTCCAAAATGCTTGAGT
>LSSL01002652.1:0-14612 GCA_001953115.1 Smittium mucronatum
TTTGGGTAGGAGCCTAATTTTACTAATCCTGTTAGAATTATGCTCTGACTAGGAGCTCAATAACTTCAATGAACTGTTTTTGATTGAAAACGAGCTTAATTCATGACTGAACGTAACCTCAGCCATCCAGCCTACTTGAAGCAATGCTAGGGGGGTCTTTCGGTTGGTAGATTGAACCCTTTTCCCGTAGGTACGCAGCCGGTAGTCCGGCAGAGTAGCTTATTGTAGTTAGGATAATAGTCTTTTCTATACGTCTTTTTCTTTTTTTCAAATTTTTTTACTATAGTTTTTAATGACATTATCTTGCAATAATATTCCGTGATACAAAAAAAAAAAAAACAGCTCCACCAACTTATGTCAAATTTAAGCTAATCATATGTAAAAATAACCAGTTTATTTAAACTAAACTTGTAGAACAAAGATTTATTTTAAGAATAAATGAATTTTATTTTATTTTAGCTTTATTTGTGAAAAAACATTTCTATTCTATTATAGTTAGAAAAAGTTGATTAGAAAATTATATTTTTAAAGAAGTGTACTTAATAACAAAAAAATAGAGTTTTTTTATCATTGGCCCTAAAAGAGTTATATGATCAGAGTATCACTTATCATAATTTAATAATTAAAATTTTATAATAAATCTTATTGAGTAAACCCGAATTCACGAAAAGATAATCATGATATCTTAACACATAATAATAAATATAGATAAAATTTGGCTATATTATAATTTATAATTTACCTTTTTTCAAGTATAGATAACGAAATTGATTAAGATGCAAAATTTAATTTGAATTTCCCCACCTTTTTTCAAATTATTGATTTGATTTTATCGATATTCTTCAATTAAGAACCAAATGCCTATTTAAAATATAATATATTTGTTTATTTAATGTATATATAGAAGATTTAATTATCTAAAAAATCTAGATAAGTTTATATTACTGATTTCTTTCATTTTATCCTTTTTAATATTTTAGTCTGCAGCATCTATTTTTCATATCTTTAGAAATATTTATGTATAAAATTATAATTCTGATAAATAAAAAGTAGTAAATTTACTAATTTTTTTTTTAAAAAAACAGGTATTTATCCAATCTGATGCTGAAATAAAATTGACATTAAATATTTATAGAAAAAATTACCTCTTATGGCCAATAGTTTTTCATATCATAACAATCACTCTTTCAAAAAAAAATACTGAAAATTTCTCAGAGTTTTTTTCGAAAGAAAAAAGTTATAAATATTTACCCTTTTTATCTGGTTTGATTAATTTTAAAAGAAAAAGAAAATAAAAAATTTATAAAGTATGAATTTTATTTACTTTTGGGATTAAAAAAGGATAGTTAAAAGCCAAAATAATGAGTTTTATTCGAAAAAATAATTGAAAAATAAAAATTAATCGCGAATATGTATTATTAGATTTTTAATATAATCAGGTATTTTTAATCTCTATAAATTAATTGAAGAATCTATTATTGCAATGTAAATATGATGTGAATAATAATGAACAAAGTACCATATTTTAATATATTATTAAGATTTTTGAGATATAAAATCAAAAAAAATCCATAAATTAACAGATATTTTATTATTAAATCCTTTTTTTTTACTGAGAATTCATCGCTAAAAAATTTTTTTTTTTTTTAATCCGCTTAAAAACTTAATAGAAAAAACCACTTAAAATATTAAATGAAATATTTATAATAAAAAATATAGGTGTATTTATGTTGATTTTTTTTTAATAGATGGTTTCGCTATTATGAGAGCTTTATTAATATAGCCTCTCTAATCTTTATTTTAATGAAAGATAATGAGAAAGTCTTTAATGGCTAGTCCAAATAAAAACATCTTTATATCACAAAAATATTTTATTTAATAATAATAATTCAGGAATAAATTCAGCTAAAGAAATAAAGTTCTCTGTGTGAATCCATAATTATAAAAAAAATTATATAAAAAAATAACAGATATCAGTACCGTCAATACCCCAAAAAAAATTACACACTTTTTGAACATTTTCCATGCATAATTAAAATGAAAAAAATCGAAAATAAGGCTACTTAATCAAATTAAAAAGCTCTGATGGCTTTTGGAAAGTTTAATTGCACTTAGTTTAAATATGCCAGAAAATATAGCTAATAAAGGGGTTATTATGAAAAATACATAATAAAATATAGATAGAATAAAAATAGTTTAGATTTATGTAAAATTGATTTCTTAAATAAAAAAAAGAGAATTTTTTATCGTACTTATAAATTTTTTAATAATATGATGTTTTTTGTTTAAAAGGAATATATATCAGATGAAAAAAAACAATTATTTCAATCATATAAAATATCCTCGAACTATCCCTTTTAAAATATTAAGATACATAGTAAATGGAGAAAATTTCCAAATTTTATCTTTATTCGGAGAGAGGATATTTTTATTATCATTTGGAGAGAAAAGTGAGTATAAATAAATTACGCGTGTCTACCAAATAATCCGAGAGATAAAAAAATAGAGTTTTATTTGCTATAAAAACACCCAATAAAAAAATATAACCTTATAGGGGTGATTTTATCTGAGAAATTCAAATGGTTAATTGTCAAATCAGAAAAAAAAATCCCCTGAAAGAACAAAATAAATGGAATCAATTAATCAATAAATTATATTAATTTTGTAATTATTCGCGTAAAACCAATGAGCAATAATAAAACTGTTTAAATTACTCAGAAGAATAAATTTTAGAATGGGATAACAACAAAATTCGGGTATTTTATGCGCTTTTTTCAATTTTCAAAAAAATCTCAAAAACAATTTATTTCTCAATCAATTTTTTATTTTAAAATCCTTTGGGTGAATAGATTTTATATTTCAACCAAAAATCGTGCGTCATTAATTAAAATCAAGTGCTGTTTATTGCTAAACTATATTAAAATTAGACGTGTTGAATTTTTTAGAAAAGAATTAAATTTATCAAAATAAATCCAAATTTACTGTTTATATAATATATTAAAATCGATTAACTAGTTTCAAATCTTTTTTTATTAATAAAACCATAAAAATGATCATTTTATTTTATTTTTTATGAACTCAGCAATAAAAAATTACCAGATATTTAAATATTTTTACTTCGGCGTTTAGAATTTAATGGTTTTTCTTTTCAAAATAACTATCACTTCTTTTTCATACTTGATAAAATAGTTCCATAATAAGAATCCATGAAATTTTAGTTTTTAAATTATCACTTTAAAATATATTATTTCAATTAATTAATACAGAAATAGCGCTATATATTTATTTTTTGAATGGGATTGTTTTCCAAATCAAATTATGAATTTTTATAGTATGTGATATACTCATACTCTGTCTCAGCTTTAAAAATAAAATAAAAATTTATTGAGCTGACTACATATGCGAGTAAAACTGAAATAGACACTAGGTCCGAAATTGTTGATATATAACCAATTTTGGAAAAAATAAAGGTCATTAAAACTTATATTCATTTTTTTACCACAATGCAGAGACTTATTTTCATTTTTTTCTCAATATATCTATACTTTTCCCACTTCATCAAATACTCACAGATCTTAAACCCTTCAAAGTCCAAAAATTAGTAATAACAGGAGAAACCCTTAAAGGGACGATGAAACTATAACTTAATAAATGTATCAGTGAATAATATACAATTTTTTTCTTTCCATGTTTTCATTGAAGTTGAAATATTGGTATAAGACATCATCCAAAACATGAGCTTGAGAAGAAATAGACAAAGGGATATTTATATCTCTATCTTCACTGGTTTCTCTTCAAGAAAAAAAATCGGTGAAAATTAATAAGGGCGACAACAGGAGTCAAAAAACTCAATAATATATATCCATGCACATATAATAATTTAAGTTATTAAACACAGAATAAAATTATAAAAACTAAGCTAAAAAAATTGGGCCAATGAATAAAAATATATGTCCATGATCAATTTATTTATGGCTTAAAAAGAAAATAAAAAACAAAATTAAAATTAAAATTAAACTCAAGAAGAATAAAAACGATTATAAGTATAAAATAATTTCAAACGAAAAAAAATAAAATTAAACCCTACTATCCTAACTAAATATAAAAAGCGAATAAAAAATGTCTTCAAGCTCTCTAAGTATTTCAGAACACAATAAATTTGTAACTTCTCCTATGAATTCAATAGTATTACTATAACTTCAATGCCCTCTATGGTAAAATAACATTCCATGGTTAGGGGCTTAATATTGTACTTTTCGAAATATCTAAACTAAAATTTCACATATAGTTGCATTATTCTTGGTTGGGAGTAGTAGAGACAACGAAAAGTGATTCGGAGGACATTGATTCAAGAGGAAGACAATATGAAAACAAAAGGAGCCGATCGTTTAGCACAGCTGAGACATAGTCTAGTGCACAAGTCCAGCGTTCGACAATCAGGCGGATCTCAGCGTATAACAGCTATTTTTAGAAAAGCCATTTTGATCAATCCTAAGTTTTGGTAGGAGCCTAATCTTATTAATCCTGTTAGAATTAGGCTCTGAATAGAAGCTCGATATTTTCAAAGAATAACAGATCGTTTAAAAAGGGCTAATTTCTGACTAAATATAACCTCAGTAATATATCTACTTGAAACAATTCCAGGGGGGAGGTCTTTCGGTTGGTAGATTGCACGAATTTCTAGTAGGTACGCAGCCATTAGTCCGACAGAGAAGCTTTTATTAGTTAGGATAATAGTATTTTCTATACGTATTTTTCTTTTTTAATATTTTTTTATTATAGTTTTCAATGAAGTTATCTTACAATAAAATCCCGTGATGCAAAAAAAAAAAACTATCACTTTAATATCAAGAAAAAATAATAATATGAAATTTCGAGGTCAATCTGATACCATAAAAAATAACCGATAATTTATTTTCACACAATTTTTGTATTTTTGTATATAATAATTAATAAAAAAAATTACTTTACTGAAAAAAATTTATTGATTTATTTTAATAGAAGTAAAAATCTTATTTTTTTAAAAAAATAGCAATCGAAATACGAATCCGTATGGTATATAATTAAACAGAAATTAAACATGTGACATGGGTAATTATTAAATATTAGCTAATACATTTATAATACCGAGTAAAATAATGCAAGCAATAATGAGGAACATTGATACTACAATTAGCAAAATCGTTTTAAATTATTTATTTTAATTTTTTGGAGTTATCGGTAATAATTTTTTTACTTATAAAAAAAATCTATCTCTGTTGAGAAATAATTCGACTAATATTTCTATTTCCACGGCAAAAATTATATTAAATTGAATTATAAAAATTTAACCCCGTTTAAAACCACTAAATTAACCTTTTTTAAGTTTTATAAATTCAGTTTTTGTGGCTTTATGGACCTAAAATTTTTAAAATTAAATCTGGATTGTTATTAATATAAAAACATTATCAATATCTTTGTAAAGTCTTTTTTTTGAACTTAAACCTTACTGCACCTCAAAAAAATTTGAATTTCACATAATAACTTTCGCATATAGTCTTTAATCGTGATAAATCAATGTTTTTAAATAATTATAACCGGTTTAAGTTGGAGAATTTTTGTGTTAATATTGCTCGAAAACGTCTATAAATTTCCTAAGTATCCAAGAACAGATTTTTTGTACCATTATCTTTGAACAATCCGAGATATTTCATCAGAGGTCCTGAGAAGAAATTTTTTGTAAATAACCAATTCTTAAATAAATATGATGATTACATGTATAAAGATGTGCATTATCTGGATTAATAAAGTTGCACAACCATCTATAAGGTGGATAAACTTCTTAATCAGATATTACTCCTTATTTGTGTATGAGAATTCATTTTAGAATCTTTAAAATGAGAAGAAATTGTTGTAAACTCTTGAGCTTATGAAAAAATTACATTAGCTGTTTCTGGATATTTAAAGGATGATAGAACTGAAAACTTAATAATTTTTTTAATGTGATAAATAATTTTTTCACGAGTTATTTGAACTAGTTTCTGTACTATAGCCGCTTTTATATTTATTATAAACCAATATACGAGTATTTTTTATATAATTTTAAGAATTAAAATATATATATATATATATTAGCTTGTAGAAATAGCAGAAATTTTTGATTTATAAATTCTAATTTTAGACAAATATCAACGAAATATCCCAAATAAAGTATAAAAATAATTAATATCAAATTTTTTTAAAGAATATAAATTTTCTTCTGCTATTTTATAAAAATAAAACTCTCGATATTAATATTAAATATAAAAAAAAAACTTCTGGGCCTAATTTTATTCTATTGTTAAATTATTAGATTTATAAAAAGGATTTTTTGGATATTTTTGCAGAAATTTTCAAGTAGAATCCGCTTGAAATTTTTTATTTGAAATGTAGCGTTTTTCTACTAACAATATTATATAAATTTATTATTAATGGAAATTAGAGAAAATTAAAAAGAATTTTTAAAGATAGATTTGAAAATTTTAATCTTTATACTTGATTTATAATCATATAAATTATAATATGTCAATATTATTACTTTTAAATCGCTTTTTCACTAATTTTATTTTGATTTGATGTTTTTCATATAAATATTTTATAGCGTGTGTTTGGATTTATGTTAATAAGTTGGATTTTTCTTATAAAATTGTGTTTGTTTAAAATAATTCAAATCACCAAACTCGATAGTTTGGTACTAGAGATTAGCATATTTTTTAAAAGGGTTACATGAATAGCAAAAATTATTAAAGAATTATATTCCGCTTTTTAATTTTTTTTAATTTAAAGCTTGAAAACCAAGCGCAAAAAATAATTAATTAACTTTTTTATCTAATAGCAATTTTCATATTTCAAATGAATTTTTTTTTTCTTTCTTTTAAGTCGATAACAGAAAAAAACACATATAAGACAAAAAAAATACTTAATTGGTACTAAAATTCAACACTGGAGGAATATAAAAAATTACCAATAACTTGAAGCTGAAAGTAAAAAATCAGGCAATTTTTTTTTGATTTATCAATTATAACTTGGGAAATATCATAGAAAATATATTTATGTATCTGGGCGGTTATAAAAATGGAACGCAAGAATTTTTTTTATTATTTTATCTAAATAATTCGGTTGAAGTCATGGAAATAAATTTATGAATTACTAATAAAAATCCCAAATGTTTAACGATTTTTTTTAAAAAAATGTAATAATAGTATGAATTAGAGATCCAAGATATAAATTTATTATTAATTAAATTACAATGAAAAGTTAAATATATTGCTTTATATATCAAGGACTAATTTTAAATATAAAAAAGTGGTCCAAAAAACAATTATTTTTCCACTAAAAATCAAACAAAACCCCAGAAATATTGAGGATTTATACACCAATTTCAGTTACTTAAAAATAGCTCCAACCTAACAGAGTATTTAGAAAGATATTTACTTATAAATTTATATTCAAAATTAAAAAACTGTATTAACACGTCAAAAAAGAATGCGGGAATAAGAGAAATGAAAACTTTATTGGAAAAGAAATTTCTTGAAATAAATACCCAAAAGAAAAAATAGAAGGGAATATAATTTAATCATTCATCCAATAAATCTTTAAACTCGGATTTCTTACGTTTTGAATTATATAAGAAGCGAAAGCTTAAAACTTTAGAAATTTAAATTATGGATTTCAATGAAGGTAAAAATGGTAAAAAACGAAAACAAATTGGGGATAAATAAATGATAAAACTAATTATAAGAATATAATATTATGTTTTTCAGAAATATTAACCTACTGATAATTAAACCCATTGTATCACCCAATCATTTCTTTTTAACGAGGTTTTATATACATATAGAAATTTTCAAAATGTCACAAAATCATTTTTATGAATAAATATTTATTCTCTGCGGTCAAAAGGGGGTAATATTTATTCTAGGTGAAACTAAAATATTCCAATATTAACTTAACCAATATAATGATAAAAAATTATATTTGACGATAGAACTCTCAATTTCAGTTAATAAAATATTTCTAATATAATTTATAAGCGAATGCAGTAAATCCGTTGAGAAATAAAATCCTTAATTATTAAAGGTTCATAATCGAAAGAATTATTTAAGAGAATATGTTAGTTATAAGTCTCCTTATAATTAAAAACAAACAGAATCTGAAAAAAACTAAGCCCACCTTTAATGCGTAAAATAGAAAGTCCTGATATAAATTATAATTATAATAAAAATTGAAATGATTATTTTGATTTTGATTAGATTAATTGTTATAAATAGACTAAAAATTTTCTATGAAGAATTAAAAATATTAATGGCAATAAAAGGTATGCCAATCAAACCAATAGCTATGATCCAAGATCCAAAACAAGATGATTCACTATTTAAATTCTTCACTTGATATTAATATTAAAAAATAATTTAACGAGGTGGTATAATTAACAGTATTGAGTTGTAAATTTTCTTTTGTTTTTAAAAATCCATAAATGATGATGATAAAATACTTATTTTTTTTAAATAAATACAAAAATAAAAAAACCTTGCTAATTTTCATCACACTGAGAACAGTTTCAGATTAAAAATCAAATAAATCGATACTAATTATCTAAAAAGTTAAAAAGCTAGTGAAATTTATAAATCACATTTTCGTCGGCTATTATAAATTTAAATAAAAAATGCTTTAGTAAGTTGATTATTTAATGTGTTAAAATAAAAAAGTGTAAGTTAACCAAGAGAAAAATTATCCAAAATTAATTTCATAATCCAAATTTTTAGTAATAAATCAAAAGAATAATTCAAAGTAATAACCATCATCTTATTGAAAAAAATTTAAATGAAATAATATAATTTCAAAAAATATAATGCTATCGTAATTAAACTACTAGATAAAATCCTATCACAATAAAAGCGGTATCATTTATCAGACTGTAATATTTGATGTCCATTGGAATAAAAAAAATTGTATTAACTGCTCCTTATATTGATACTTCGTAAAATTATGATCATCTAATCGTAAAAATAAAATAAAAAAATGGTTATATATGTGAAATGGGGGTTTTTTAAGTATACATAATAATTTTAGAATATGAAATCATAAAAGCTATTTTACGCCAATTATAATCCATGATTCAGAAATATCGAGTAAAACGATTTATTTCTGAGATATCCGGCTTTCTAATGAAATATTTTACACACTATTAGATAAAAAAAACACGTCTTAATTGCTATAATAATAATGGCTGAAATTAAAATACTGCAATATTAAATATCACTTTACAAGAACATTTATTTATATCTTTATTTTAAATTAAATGGTTTAGTTTATGAGAATCCTTTTGAATATCTTTTTTATAAATTTTTTGCGTTTTCGGGATAAATTTTAAAAAAAACACTAACAATGAAGCGTAAGAATATTAACTGAGCTGATTTAAGATTATTCTCAATTTCCTCTTAGAAACTTTTTATCTCTTGAATTTAAGAGCCTAACTCCCGAGATTATTATTAGTAACATACTTTGGGGCATTTAATTTGCATCTTGGTTGATATTTTTAATTTTAGTTGATTCGTCGTTCATCAGATTTCCAATTTGATAGTTTATTTCAATTAAAATCGTAGATCAACTTTTTTTTCTTTTTTTCCAAACGAAATTTCTCATTTAGAGATTTTTGAATTTTATTTATTTACTTCTTCATTTCGTAAATTTTTTTTTGTGGTCACACGAAAATATCTCACGACGCCATTACAAATCAAGAAAATTTAATTTAAACACTTTTAATTGGACCCCCTTCAAGCGGGAGCTTTACTGGATATCTCTTTCAATTTTCTGTATTTTTAGTTCTTGAAAGTTAAATAAAAAATTTAATTGTTGTTATTTTGTAATATTCTTACTTTATTTTAACGAATTAATAAATATTTTTCGATGAAAATTAGCTCGAACCATGTACAGGTTTAGTCCTATCAAATTTATCATAAAAATACTATCAAATTAATTTAACATATAGGTTTCTGTAGAAATTTTTGGATTGTAATCCTCTTCATCTTTTATTATTGGGCTCATGTTTTTCTAGGCCAAGATTTCAGTATAGACTGTTGTATTTAATATGTCATAATCTAAATATGATGATATTTTTGTGGATTTTATTTTCCATATATCTAAAATTTAGATTTATAACTTCTTTTTTTATCGATTAATGCCTTAAATTTTTCCAAACTTGATTTATTTGATCTTTTTGACTTAGTATACAATAAATAGTCATATACGTGTTAAATTTGGTGATTTTGAAGTCTTCTGTAGCCATTCTGTCTTCATAAAAATATCCTTATGATAATTTTTTGATTTCGATATTTTTTGTTTTGGTGGAGATTCGAATTTTACATTTTAATCAATTTTTAAATTTGATTGAAAAAAAATCGTAGATTTTTGAGACTTTATTTTTTCTATTAGCTCCTTTTCTGTTGTGGTTTATTCTTCCAACTTCTTCTATTGGGACAATCGGCGAGGCAGATTTAAATTATATTTAAATTATCTGTTTAAATATTGATTTATTTTCCCTTTTGAGAAGATAGGAACACTATTACCCCTAATGCTCCATATTTTTACTACAACCTCAAGCCCTCTTTTAGTAATTATAAAAGATATATATATCCCCTCTTTTTCTATAAAGGGGGCTATGAAGAACATATTTAAATCATCTCTCTTTAAGAATTCCTTCATACAGAAATTAGGGTATTCAGATATCCCCCTTTTTACCATGATATATTGTCATAAATTGTACCTAGGGGAGAAAGTTTTTTTTCAATTGATTTTACCATTGCAAATATCACATTTTCCCCTTAGTTGAGAATATTGATGATAGCTAATTTCTGCTCCATGTAAATTTTTTGATATATGTCAAAAAAAATCCGGAGAACACCAGCTTTTTTAAATGAGAGAGATGTCATCCAAGTCATAATAAAAAATTAATTAAGTTATTTCTGACCTCAGATCATTCTATCACATGTGGTTAATTTTAAAGATCAATCAGAAGACTTATTCGATTCCAGGTTAATTTTTGCCGTGAAATTGTAAATAGGGCCATCCCACTTTTCTATCTGTGAATTTAGTGCAAAAACTTTTCAAGCATCTCCAGTCTTCTTTACGGATTATGAGCTGGTTGAGACAGTTGAACATATTTCATATACATTAATATTCCGCTTAAAGTGTATTTTTTTTGGGAGTTTAATTTTTTTGGCTTTTTTTGGGTGTTTGGGTTGAATATTTTTTTTATTCAGCGGCTCAGCCTAATACCGACCCGTGGTCTTAAGGAAAATTCTGATCGCTTGTATTTTTATGGAAATTTTTGTAATTTTTCGCAGTATTACCTTTAAAAAATTTTAAGCACAATTTTTTGGTTAGTTTGAAGTATTTTTTTTCTCATGAATAGTAATTTTAATACCTAAAATAAATTTTATAGATGAATTCTTAATTTTTTTCGTTTTTAGGGTCGAGAGTAGGAATCATATCTTATTTATTTTTTTTGGCTTTACATTTTTTTTTTAGGGTTTAATGATGACAAAGACTATTTATAGATAGCCTGTATTAAATATAAAGCTCTCTGGTGATATTTAGGTAAATTTTAGCGTCTAACTTAACTTCAGATAACAAAAATGTAATTATTTTTTTAAATACTGAAAATTCGTTGCCAAAAAAGCACCGAAATAAAATATAAAAGTCAAAGTAAGTAGAAAAGATATAGTATTTTAAAAAAGTAATTATTTTGAAGAACTTTCACCCCTTTACTCTAAGGTAATTATATCAAGTGCTTTGGATACTTTTTCTCTGATATATTATATTCCTAATCTCGTATAACGATTTCCTATTAATATTCTGGTTTTTTTTCTGAATTAAAAGATTCAAGCGATTAGAAAAAGTGTGTTTTACAGAGGTAGAATAATGCTAAATATTTTCTAGGGGCTTATACCTTGCTACAAAAAAATTAAAGATGAGACCTTCACAATGGTCCTGTTAGCTTCATGAGTAAACCAAGTCGTGGAAGTATGATAAATACCCATTTTCCCTAAAAAATAGTGTAAAAAAGTTTCGGGATTAGATATATCAGAGCTAAAATTTCTCAAATAAAAGTCTCTGGAAATTTTCGATGTTAGGCGCTAACTCCAGCTTAGTGCGTCCTGCATACAGTCTAAGCAGTGCGCTAATTTTGAACCGAATCAGACTCTAGCACTTATCAATTTTTTTAATTTTTATCTTAATCTGGTCTTTAATACAGCTCCTATATTATAAAACAGGTTTTAAATTTTGTTATTTGGTAGGTGGGTCTCATATATACGTATTTTATTGCTAATTGAATCACTTTAATTTAAGCTATAAAATATCTTCCTAATGCTGTTTAGTTTAAATAGTGGTATGAGAATAATAAATTTATTTTTATAAATCGAATAATGAAATTATAATAGTTGATTTTTCAGTATTATTTTCGAAAATTATCAATATAAATGCATAAAAATAAATAATGTAAAAATATTAGACAAATACAACTTAGAAAAAAGTACCTTCATAATATTAATACTTTTAGTCCAGAAATTTGGCATTTTTATCAAACTATTAATCGTCATAACGCGTACATTCAAGGTTGCAGTAAAAATTCTTGGTTTTTATTAATTCTTCTTAACTTTAGATTTTTCAGCCCTCTTACGGATACCAAAAAATTCGAAAACTAACCAAAGTCTAAGAATAATGCTTTTTAATCAGATTATTTTTTAACTAAGCAATGAAAATTCGAAAACATGAATAAAATCTCCCAGGTATATTATCCTTAAAATTTTAAATTTATGGAAATCAAATTTTAGATCACAAAAATTTACTGGTTAATTTATAATGTAGAAAGAAAATTTAGTGTGTTATTCACTGAGTATTCTCATGTTCATTTCCAACTTTTGTTCCTTTTTTATACAAACTTCATCACGATTTTTTCTTTCCCAGATTGAATTTGGATTTTTCCTGGAACACAATTCCAACCCAGTAGTTTTTTTTCTTCCCAAATTGATTATTAGTATCAAATTCTCTTTGAAATAATATCATTTTTTCTACATGATATCAGTGAAATTATATCATCACATTCTATTATTTTTGCTGAAACTTTTAAAAATTCCATTCTTAAAATATTGTTTTTAATTCACTAGCTTAGTGCTCATATTATAGCTAGAAAATTTATGGTGCATGGAAAAGGAGTTGGTCAAAAAAAATTTTGTTTTATTTTTTTTTGTTTTTATAAATAATTGATTTATAATATTTATTTATAGGTAATTTATTTATAATATTCAAATACTCTAAAAAACTAAAAGAAAAGAAAAGAAAAAATAAATAAATTTCATCCCACCCCCCTCTGTCGCTCTAGCGACTCCGTACCCACTGGGCATTGGTTCAAGGGGGCTGGTGATTCACTTATTACTTAAAGTATAGTCGATCTAGCAACACGAATGCTGTCCAAAAATTTCGCTGTTTCAAACTCAATTTTATGTTCGACGACGCCAGCACGGAGCTGACTAAAATATTTTTTATACCCCCCCCCCCGCCAAGGAGTTTTCCAACTAGTTCCAACCGAACTTCAAGCGAATTTACGATCGAAGAAGGCATATACCTTCCGATAGTTCTATTTCTTATTAAATTCCATCGGGAACATTCAATTCGGATATGATCTGTAGTTTCATGAGTTTTTAGGCTGCAGCAGGGACAAATAAGTTTATATTTTTCGTCCACTGTTTTCATGTTAGTCAGTAGCTGCGTATTCCAGAAACTTCCCATTTTCAATTTTTCCAATGTCATGGAGGCCTTGCCTTAGTTCTGGATATATAGTCTGTAAATTTATCCAATTTCCTTTTTTTTTTCCGCTGTAGAGCCCACAGACTGATTTTCGTGCGATTGTTTTTCGCTTTTCGATTGATCAATGAGATTACAGTTTGGCCATTTATGCCAATATGGCAGTATTTCTTAATCCACCGTGCACTTCCAGTCATCCAAGTAGATTTTTTTGCCACGATTGGACTTTTTATCAGATCTGAAATCCAAGTCTTTGATTTTGACCATTTATAGTGAGCTCGTTCGCACGCAGTGCTAGTTTTTATAAAAACCGAGTTGATCCCCAACTCCTCTCTGAGCCGCTCCAAAGCTGCATTTTTTCCAACTCTGGCTACCAATCGCATTGCCCTGTCTACTACTGACTGAATTGGTTTGCATCTGGCTTCACTCATCCCAAATTTTTCTCCACCATAGCAACCAATCGGTATAAGAACACTGTTGATGAATTTGATTTTCAGAGCCAATAACACATCACTTCTGTTCAGAAATCCATAGGCTGAGAAAAAGGTTTTTTGGACTTTATCCTTGTTGTTTTTGATTGTATCAGCTACATTCCACCTGTTTTTCATTTTATAGACCAAATATGTGTAAAGATTGGATACACTGATATTTTTTCTCTGAAGTAACATTTCAGATGCCTAACTGCAGTTGGCAGCCATAATAACGCATTCTGCTGCATTAATTGATATTTCCCAAATATATAGCCACCTAGTAATAGCATCTAGTGATATTTGGAGGTTTTCGGCCGA
>LSSL01002653.1:0-39662 GCA_001953115.1 Smittium mucronatum
CCCCCCCCCCTCTGGCATTGCTTCAAGTAGGTGTATGACTGAGGTTACAGGCAGTCAAGAATTAAGCTCTTTGTCAACGAAAATTAGTTCATTGAAACTAATGGGCTCTTAGTCAGAGCCTACTTCTAACAGGATTAATAAAATTAGGTTCCTACCCAAACGTGGGTTTGATCGACATGGTTTTCCTTCAAATAGCTGTTAGACGCTGATATCCGTTTGACTGTCGAACGCTGGACTTTTGCACTAGACTATGTCTCAGCTGTGCTAAGCGATTGGTTCCTTCTGTTTCGAGATGGTCCTCCTCTGGAATCGCTGTCCTCCGAATCGCTTTGCGCTGTCTCCACCACTCCCGACCAAGAATAGTACAACGCTGTGTGAAATTTTGGTCTAGTTTACTTCGAAAAGTACACCATTAAGCCCCTAAACCACGGCAAGGTATTTCGCTCTTAGGGGGTGCTACACATTCATGGCGACCAGACTATTGGACTAATATCAGTTGACGTACTTTCTGAACATTTAAAAACTAGGATCAAGCCATTAATTAATAATTTCACTAGCCTATAATATTAACATCTTTTAATAGCCAAAATGCTGATTACTTTATATTGTGGCAGGTAAAGAAAGTTTTTTGGAATGCTAGAAATCGAATAGCTCTGACATCAATGATTATAAACTGTGATTTGGACTGAATTGTATAATTGCATAGAAGTATAATAGTGATCCTTTCAAACTATTAAATAAAAGAAATCAAAATAACTTATATTCCTATCACTGAAGATCAATTAACTTTACATCAAAGCATTCATTTATCGCATACCTTTATATAAATTGGAGATTCTTTTACAGTTCAGACTCAATTTTCTTCGAAGATTATTAAAGTAATTTTATTTATACATGAAATTGATTTAACATCTAAACATAGGTTTCAAAACTTTGGTTACATTTCTTACTTTATATACTTGAAAAATATTATCTGCTATGTCATAGTTTTAAGCGAAAAAAAAGGTTATATGTAAATGGGGTTTTTTATCTAAAAGGGAAATAAGAAACTTTTACAAGTATATTTGGCAGTGATCCAATGAATCTCCTATATATAAAAATGATATTGCTCTTTATCCTTTGAATATAAGAATCTAAATGACTTTTATGCAAATAAAAAAATCCCCAATACATCTTTTTTGTTTACAACTCTTACGGTTCAGTGACAACAAAAAATATTAAAATGCATACTCCCAATTTCTTTGTTCAACGTATCAACTTAAAACAGATTTGACAATTGTTATTTAAGAAAAATAATTATATTAATAAAATGTTGCTGATTTTTTATAAACAACAATTTAAATGTGAAAGTGGAATTTAACTGTTAGACTTATTTAAAGAGAGACTTTTATTATTCCGAAACTTATTTTAATGAGCTTCTCGAATGCAGAAATATTCTCAGGTGGTTTTACGATTAAAACTTTATTCATTGTCCTCGTTCAGAAGGTCATCATTCTAATAATTTTGGTAGATAAAACCACTTTTGACCAAAACAAAAAATTAAAAGTGGTGAGATTTGCGAATTTTGCATATAGATTGCATGATGCCATATATTTTCACTGATTCTAAATCCGGGGTGATTAATTTTAAAATCCGAAAAGAAAAAAAAATAACAAGGTTTAAGGTGTAAAAAAAAACCTAAGATTCTTTAAATATATAACTGGAGGAATTATTTTGAAAAGCCTCTGTCAAAAATCAAATAGTCCATAGGTTATCTATTATAAGCCGAAATCGGTAATACCTATTTTTTGTTTTATTTTGTTTTGAAAATTCTAGTCTTTTCAAGCAATTATGGCCACTCCAGGATCGCTAAAAACTAGAAAAATGATATCAATCCTCTGTGATATGACAATATCAAAGACTTAAATATAAATGTAGAACACATTCGCAAGCTATGAAAAGAAATGAAGCCATATATTTGAATTATAGAATTCTCATTAAATTTTATTATCCGATAGTAATTTTTATTGCTATAAATATAAAAATATAACAATCCCAAACATAAGGACAGAATGCTACTGCCCAACTTCAACACAGTAAGCGATGGCAACTTTGGAGAATTCTAACATATGGTCGAAATCCAGTTTATCAATAGTATCACTTGGGCTGTGTACATATTTGTTAGCAGTCAATGTGTCGCATTCAAATCCCATAGCGGATCTATAACCAGCCTTATGCCAAGAAGCATGATCAGAACATCCGTAGCCGCTATAAAAGATAAATAATCAAATTAAAAACTAAATAACCAAATATGGAGAAATTACCATTTAAACTCCTTTGGTACGAGTTTAGAGTATTCTAGTACAAGAAGACGAGTGAACGAGAGAAGATCTGGGTTAACATTGTCTGCAACCAAGCCAAAGATATTTTGACCGTTAGAGAAACCAGTCATATCAAACTAATAGGAAAAAATCAAAAAAATCAAGAAATGGCATAATAGAACGTGTGTAGGAACTTACATGAAGCTGGCCTATCATATTAACGTCCTTCTTTCTATAACTATTGGCAATATCCTGAGAACCTAATAGACCACCTTCCTCTCCAGCATACCAATGGAATTCGACAGTTCTTTGAGGTTTAAATTTATTTTGAACTAAAACTCTGAATGCATCTAATATAGTCATAGTACCACTGCCATTATCATCAGCTCCAGGAGCTCTACCAAACCTACAAAATATATATGTGAATTATGTCTCGCGCTCTTGAAAAGTTATGAATATCAAATAAAATAAATCTCTACCAAGGAATCCATTGATTTAAAGAATCGAGATGGGCAGTTACCAACAAGATTTGAGAACTATTAACACCGGAACCTTCAAATCTAGCGATAACACTAGATTGTCTGAATCTATGACTAAAAGATGATACTGAAACCCAATCTTGAACTTTTCCATCATCGATGATATTTTGGATTCTATCTTTAAGCCATAAAGAGGCGTCTCTCTACAAAAAATGGTAATGTTTTTTTAAAAAAGAAATTTAACTAGAAGAGAGAAAACAATACCCCAACATCGGAATCATAATACCGAGTATTGAAATCAGTAAAGACTGATAGTTTTTCTTTGGTAAAATCAGTGGATAATAATTCGTTCATTGAATTGACAGTTTTTTGATGAGAAAGGGTCTTGGGATACTCTATATAAATCAGGAAAATAGAGTTGGGGGATAATTAGAAAGAATTCGAAAGAATAGAGTGAATATTTACCAATATCCAAATTCTTTAAAATTTTGACACCACCAAGGTCCATGTTATCAGTGATATCCATAAACCTGATGCCCCTTTTTCTCAATCCAATTATTTGCTTTTCATTCATACATTCTGGCGCTTCGAACGCAGAAGTTTGAATCAATCTCTTCTCATTATAGAGCGATGATTTCGAGACTGAATACTGAGAATTGGGGAAGAAAGAGCTCTTAATCTGGCTTATCTGGTCGAAAATTGGACTTAAGAATGATGGGCTTTCTACCACTAAAAAACCGCTAACTGAAGCGCACGGAATGCTAAGCAGAAGATAGGAGTACGATAAAAGTTTCATTTTAAATAGGGGGCTTTAAAACAAAAAATACAAGATATGTTATACGAAACCGAATTTTTTCTGTTGCTATTACTATTCTTTTAAAACAAATATGAATTATTGACAAAATTCTAAACAAACTGTTCTTTCGTATAGCTTATATTTTGTTTTGTTTTAATTCTTTGTTTTCTTCAAAACTGAAAGCATTTAAATAGCCAATAAAATCACTTTTAGTTTATTTATTGACTGGTGAATATACCCCACAAATTGCTGACCATCAATGTGGGCCTAATGAGCTTTCAATACTCCAACTAAAAAACAGAATTACTTACCGCATTAATGAATTTGGATACGTTTACAGTTATTGATAGGTCTAAATAAATCGCTTGAACCCACTCTGTGAGTCATGTGGTCAATCCAAGCATTTTTGTATAAAGTTTACTGTGTATAAAAAGCCCCATATGGAAAATTGGGATTATATATGTCCAAAAACGAATTAGCACATACGTGTGCTGTATGTATAACCAGTCTAATAAGCGATGTTTGCGTAGACAATTACCTGGCTTTTACCATCAACACCTATTGAAAAAAATATGCTAGGTATGAAATAACGCTAAAATATCCGAATTAGTACAAAATGACAGTTATGGATGTAGTTTTTTTGCCTATAAAAGCAAATTGGTTAAACATCGGACACCTATTTTTTCTTCATATAACAGTGATAAGAAATCATTTTTATGAACTTAGAATTTCGCATAGATCAAAATGGAATGATTCCTTTGTTCGTAGTTTGCAAAATTAAATAAAGTTATTTTTTAATCCGTCACCGTGATTGAGCTTGAACCAATGCGCAGTGGATTCGGAGCTGATAGAGCGACAGAGTGGGTTTGATAGGGATTTTTTTCTCGAAAATTTCAACTTTCTTAAAAGCTTTTTAATAGTGTTTATATCAGAGAGTCAAACCAGAGCTGAACCGGAGCAGGAAGGGTGTTTTTTTCGAGGAGTGAGGGTAAAACCGGAGTTTTATTCAACGGAGTAGGAGTAGGAGTAGGAGCGGAGAAAATAAAAATAAATAATTCGCTCCAGGAGTAGAACAGGAGACCGGATTTTTTCTAATTAGTGAATAATATACACGCCTTTATTTCTTTTCCTTCACTCTTTTGATCCTAGGTTATTATCCGTTTAAAAATGAAAAACGACTTTATTTTTATTTAATTTGATTAAGTATATTTTCCAATAACTTTAATGAAACCAAATTGAGGCACCTAATAATATTGCATAATAAAAGAATATTTCAAAATATTGGGATATTCACGAATATGGATTAGAATTACTAATAAATAAAAAGGATATTATTATTTCGGAATAGGTAATCACTTCGAGATTATCATCGAATATTCGAGTGTTTGTTAAAAAATAGACTATTTACGTTATATTTTTGATTAAAGTGAATAATTATACTAATCATGTTTATTAAATAATGTTAAATGAGCATGAATCGCTGTGTGGTTATTTTAAATCCAAGACTTTAAACACTTTGCGGCCCTAATAGTTTCAGTACTGAGAGATCCCATGTAATCAGTAACTGTTTTTATGCTTCTCGAAAAAGAACGTTCAGACTCGGATGAATTTCCAGGTATCGCAAGATAATCGCGCACCATTCTAGATAAATTAGGGAATTCAATCTGAATTAATTTCCACCACCCTATTACATCAGCGAAACGTAGCGAAACCCTATGGTCGCAATATGCGCGAAACTCGTTGACAGTCTTAGTTATTTTTCTTTTAAAAAGAATGCTTCTAATTATTTTTTTTCGCAGATGATTCCTGAATATCTGTGATGTTTGATTCTTTCTGTTCCTTTGGACTATATTTTGAGAGATGCGTGCAGTTCGCTTCCTGGAAGATGACTGCGGTGCTTGGAAATTCGGGATTCTTCTTCCAACCAATAAAATATTCCAGGAAAAACCTTGGATCTAAAATTGTTGCTATTTTTGTAGATAAGCTTGTTGAATCATAATATTTTCCAAGCTTTTCTTGGCAGAGTGAAACTGCTTGTATGTATTGGAGATCATCATCTCTTAAAATTGTGCTGCTTTCTGAGGCGGTATTTTTATAAGTTTCAAAATTCTCATTCAACTCAACTTTATTTTGGACTCTTAGGGAGCATTTCGAGTATTTTCGCAAATAAATTTATTTCAATAACCTTAAAATTATATTTATCAGGATGAATAAATTCTTCTGATCTCACGTTTGAAAGCTAGGAAACAAAATCTAATAAAGAAAAATATAGTGGAGCCACGTTTGAAAGAGTGGGTTGAGAATTATATGAAATCATTAGAGCTGCCTCCTTAAAAAAAGAAAGGAAATTATAGTACTTTTTCAGTGTATCAAGGCATAATCTGTCACTATTTTTGGGTCGTTTTCAATTTGAGGAGCCATGCTTGAAAGTGGTCTTTTAAGAAATATAGCTCTTTCCGGAATGTCAGCAGTTGTGCTCCACCTTGTGAGAACGTCTATGATTGGCCCGAGAAATTTGTTCGGCTCTTCAGGATCCTTGCTCAGAAATTCTAAATTATAAAGCTTTAATAGTGAAAGTCTTATTGAGTGTACTAAATCTCTAATGCAAAGTTATTATCTTTGATTTGACTAAGGAAGGACTTCACTGCCAAATTAACAACATGAGGGGAAAATCTGAATTGATTTCTATTTTCGTACGATAAATTTATTTGTGTGTAGTTCTTGGTTAAAGATGAGTTATTTGAAGCGTTATCTAAGTTAACGCCTAAATTTTTATCAGAAAGATTAATGCCCTTTAAAAACTATTGGAAGCATTTTGAGATATATTCTCTGCTGTGCTTCCCATATATATGAACGAAATCAAGAAGCATGGAGCATAGATTACACGAAGAATCAATGTAGTGGCAAGTGACTGCCGAATATGTATCCTGATTAGGAGAGGTCAGTATGTCAGATGTAAAAGTTAATTTCCCTGATTATTGATTTAAATTGGTTTTTATATTCTTTTTTTTTCAACATTGAATCTTTTTATAATGCTTTCTTTCAGAGTGTCGAGTTTATACAATGATTCTAAGGAATTAAGTTTAAGATAATCAACCAAACTTCCGAATTAATTTAACTCTAGCATCAGAAAATATTCATCTTGCTTAACGAAAAGTTTAACTAGAAGATCATAAAAAAAACTAGGTTAGAATTGAGGCGTTATGGGGACCGGAGATCCGATTTCAGATTTGTTTATTTTTCATCCACCAAGTACCTGAGCCCATTTATTCTTATGTAATTTGCCATAATTCCCGAGGTTCGATTTAGCGCTTCCACTAACTTGAAAAAAAACTTTGGCAAAACTCACATTTTGTGGAATGATTACCGGTAATTTCGATAAAAATTCTCCACAAAACAGATCTCGAAGGGTTAGGAAATGGTATTGGAAAAATATTGACTCACGTTCTTCATCATTTTTACCCGATTTTTTTGTGGTGATTTTAATAAGCGTTTTTTGATCCATTATTATTGTAACAATAAAAGAATTACCATTATAAAAAAACAGAACACCGTATAAATTTTTATTTATAGTTTTGAAAAAGGTAGTTATCAATATATAATTTTATAAAAAACTGTGATCCATGAATACTAAACATAGTATTAAAAATAATTTTTTAAGCGAATTATTTGAGTATCAAAGATTCATTCAAATTATTACTTGAAATTAATTTGAAAAAAATCAACGGACTTCTAAAATAATATTCTGAATATCCGAGAGTAATAGAGGATTTTTTATTTAATTATAAAATAGTAAGATCCCAAAAAAGGAAATCTAGACTATAAGTGAACCTAGCTATTCGTTTTATAACATACATAATGATTTAATATAGGAGCATTTAACCAAATTATGCTTATTTTTGTATTATACGTAAGTTATCAGCACCGTGCGAGATACTCCCTCTTAATTATGTGCTCTATTATTGGTTGATTTAAATTTTTAAATATTTTCTTTTCTTTTTACTGGTTGATTTTTGCCATCTCAAATTGTATAACTTTTTAGAATTAACCTGTAAAGATCCATTAATTATTTGATATTAAAACAGCGTGAAACTTTCACTTATTTTGAGAATTTGTTTTCTATTTCAATTGAATTCAAATTTTATAATATTTTCACGTCAAAATCTTAAATAAAATACAGCATAGTCAACGAGAACCGATACAAAAAACTTGGGCTCTAGTTTATATATTTAGAATTCAAAGCTAAAATTGCAGATCACCAGTCATATTTAATTTGTTTTTTCCAAGTCATGAAAATCGACCATTTTTGGGTTTAAGTAGTATGATATTTAACTTGTTTTAAAAAAGATAAAAAAATACCAATTTAAAACTTTTTTACCTTTATATCAAGTTTTTAAAATAGAACTATTAGATTATTTCTCATTATTTTATTTCAAAAATGGATTATGAAAGAATAAAACATATTTAAAATGGGAAAATAGCATCGATTTATTGTAAAATGAAAAAAAAATTATCGCTGGATAATTTTCAAGAATACAAAAATGCTATGAAAGGATTAAAAAACCGCTTATGAAAAAAAAAAGAAAAAAAATAAGGACTGATTTTATCATCAACGAAGAAGAACCCCTACTGCACAAAAAAATTATTTCTTGCTGGGATTCGTTCCAAAAAAATAATTATACATCACCATAAGTGGGATTAACTCGGAATTAGGACAATTATGTATTATCAAAACTCGTGAAGCAATTAAAAAAAATACCACAGAATAAAACAAGAATTTTTTTTGATTTTATAAAAACTTGCACGAAACGTGAAAAAATACTATTTTAAAGGGAAAATAAGTTTTAAATCCTATTTTAAAAGAAAAGTCACTCTAAAAGATATAATTCGGCATAATGGATATGATTATCCGACCATATGGAAAATAAAAGTGGATTTTTCACGGCATAGATAACTTTAACTACTTCAATTGTATTTTTTCTTTGAAATAAAAAAAAGCAGACGAGTTTTTGATTGCTTTAATATATATTATTTACACCATTTCAATAGTTCCCTGTAAAAATCAAGTCGATAATGTAAGGGGATTTGATACCCTATATTTCCGCTTTTTTTTAAAATAACTAAAAGGTAAAAAGCCAATTTTATAAGATCAATGCATCTGCAATGTAATATAATGGTTGAAAAGACCAAAGAAAAAAAAATTAAATCAAAGATTAAAAGGTATTATGGGTGAAATAAAAAATTTTGGTGCATGAAATCTTAATTACTTTATTTATTTAGAAATATATCACATTTTTTAGACTTTTTAAATAATGTGAATCTATTATGAATTTATCCGAAAGCAGAGGTGTGGACATGGTACCAGCTAAATTCCTACATCAACAATCATAATTTACAAAAATAGTATTTTTAGATAGCAGTTAATGGAAAATTCAGAATAATGAATACATTATGATACATACCTCAAATCAAATTTAATATGATTAACTACAGTCCCAAGAAAGTAACGATGATATCTAACACGATCAAGTCAATTCTGATTTTTGATTAATTGAAAATTAAAAAGAGAAATTTTCGGAATCCATTTTAAAAAAAAACGGATGTTCTCAACCAGAAATTATAATTTTCTGATCTGATTTAATCTTAAAAAGACAACAAGAAAATAGGAAAAATATAAGCGACGGAAATTTTGGACTAAATAGAAATTTGATTAGTATGATACTGGGAAGGGAGAGGGGGGGTATTAAAATTAAGATTCGCACAAATGATAAAGAAAGATATTCAAATAAGTGGTTACTTAGAGTTTTAAAGAAGTGTAAATTTATTTTTTTTACTATCTGAGCTGAATATGGTACGATTAACAGAAAAACAAACATTAATAATATGTACACTCTTTTATTTATAAAAATATAATTCTATAATATACTTTAATTTCTTTTAAAGATGCATTCCAAAAATCTTCAAACTGGAAAAATATAATTGAAATAAAATGTAACTGCAAATCAAGTTGAATTTATGGAAAGTGCAAATGTAAAATATAAAAATTATCAATATTTTTCCATCAATATTTTAAACGATGTGAATAATATTTATCCAGGACATATCAATTCTCAAGTTTTTCCATTCAAAATATCACTATTCAATTTTATTAGTATTTTTTTCTCTAAGACTTTTTTTTTCTATATCTCTATATTTTTATATTTATTATTCTTTTTTAAAAATACTTTCTTAAATTTCAAAAAAAAACTAAAGAATCTAATAATATTCTCTCTTATAGTAACTTGATCCGATTTATTAGAGTTTTCATTGGATTTATCGCATATATAAAAATAAAAAACCAAAAATAAAATTTCACGTAGTTATTAATTAACAACGAGAATTAAAACTTTTTTTTTGGGGGGGAATTAAATAAATTCGATAATTATCGATAATTATTCCAACTTTAAGAAATGAAGAAATTTATACGAAAATAGTATCATTCGTAATTTCCTATGTCCTTATTTAGATATATGGGATTTTAAATAACATCTGTATTTTATTTCTATATAGAATTGCCATTTCTTAACTATATTTGCATTTAATTGATAGGACAATTTTTTAGAATATTTTATTACTTTCGCGAAATCAATTTTATTTGAATATTTTAACCAATTAATCTCTATTGAAAAAAAATGGGCGAATAACTCGATGTATAAATAAATTTTGGTTTAGAAAATGAGTATTATAGCCATTTTTCCAAGTTTAGAATGGCTTGATAAACGAAATAGAAATAATTTATACTTTGGATAAAACCTCTTCACAAGCATATATTAAACTGATATAATATATAATTACTTTTGACTTTAATTTCACACCAACCAAATTATTTAATTATTATACCGTTGGTTTTTAATATGAATGTAAATGTTTTATGTTTATATTTTATATTTTATATATTTTATATTTGTCTACATGTAATAATTTATTTTTGATTCCAATATTAAATTAACTCCGTCCAAAAGATAATAAGCTGATTAAAATCAAAACTTTATTTGCGAAAATATATATAGGTCTTTTTATTTTGATAATTAAAAGGTATTGTTTAAATTATTGAGTAATAAATTAATAACTGGGTGATATATATCAAAAAAAGTAACAGAAAATTTATTCCAAAACAAAAAAAACTTTATTTCAAAACTTTATTTATTTTTTCTAATAATTTGTATTTTCGAAAATTACTCACCTCAAAAAAATCTTTCCATAAATTTTTAACAAATAACTGGATATAAAATTATTTTCTGGGGGGTGTATTTCTTTATGCGCGATATATTCAATAAAATCAATGCTATAATTTCATATATATTACAAATCTATTTATTATTTATTTTGTTTTTTTGTGAATGCTTTTCTAAAAACAAGATTTTTAGATTATTTCATTTTTAAATTTTGGTCTTAAGTCTTAATATAAAAGTAAAAAAGTTTTAAATTGGTATTTTTTTATCTTTTCTAAAACAAGTTAACTAGCATACTATTTAAACCCAAAAATGGTCGATTTTCATGACTTGGAAAAAACAAATTAAATATGACTGGTGATCTGCAATTTCAGCTTTGAATTCTAAATATATAAGCTAGAGCCCAAGTTTTTTGTATCGGTTCTCGTTGACTATGCTGTATTTTATTTAAGATTTTGATGTGAAAATATTATAAAATTTGAATTCGATTGAAATAGTAAACAACTTCTCAAAATAAGTGAAAGTTTCACGCTGTTTTAATATCAAATAATTAATGGATCTTTACAGGCTAATTTTAAAAAGTTATACAATTTGAGATGGCAAAAATCAACCAGTAAAAAGAAAAGAAAATATTTAAAAATTTAAATCAACCAATAATAGAGCACATAATTAAGAGGGAGTATCTCACACGATGGTGTTGGTTTATATGAATTTGCAATTTGGGTGATTCTCCTTTTTAGCGAGTACTTTCATATCAAATATTTACTACTTATTCAATTTAAAAATATTGCGCCAGTGCAATGCATAAAAATATTGATTAGTATAAATATATAACAAAAATTAAAATTCCTACTATCAAAGTTTTTAAATCTTATTGAAGCTGGAATGATATTGTATAAATACCGACTTTATAACATACATCCTTTTTTAGCCAAATTTCTACATAGTAAAAAAAAATCCTAGCATTGAAAAGAATCCAATAGCTATAATTTTTTAATTTTGATTTTAAGTGGAGATCAAAAATAAAGTGTTTGAAAATTTTAAAAATATAGATTCCAAGGAATAGATTTATGTTTAAATTTAATTTCTAAGCTTCTAAATCTCACAACTCTAGAAATGCTTAATATGAGAGATTTTTCGATGAAGAAGTCACAAAACTTGTTTATTTCTATTTCACTTTTAGAATATAATAAATTGATTATTTATTTATTTTTTATTTTGATAATAAACCGATTAAAACTAATATATGAATAATTTTGAGATATTTGGAGATATAATAGGCCAATAAAATATATTATGATGTAAATTCTATCAAAAAGATGGAAACTACTTCTTTTTTACAAAATAATCTCCCATATAATCGAAAATTTTAAAAAAAAGCCAAAAATAAATAAAAATTTATATTTATTTGTCTAATTTATTAATGGATTTTTGATCGCCACTATTTTATAGAAAATTTATTAAAGTTAATAGCTTATTTTTTTAAAATTTGATTAATTAGAATTTTCTATCAAAAAATCTGTAAGGATTAATGGTAATTTTTTTCCTGTACCCCTTAAAACCGCTCTGATTTTTTTCAACGGGTTCGACTCTCTGGTTTATATTCAGCTTCATCAATTTCTAAATAAAATTGCACAAAAAAATCACACCCAGGTAATTTCACTCTAATAAAATTTTAAATTTTGGAGGGTATAACATTATTAATAAATAATTTAAAATCTTTTAAAAAAATGGGTAAATTTTTTCAATTACGTCCATCTTTTTGGAGTTTAAGAGAAAAGAGAAATCGATTTGTAATCTGGATTTTATACTCATATTGATATTTTTTAAATAAAGTATGGATATTAATTTTTAGTCTATCAGTAAAAAATAAATCATAGAATATTGCTTTTGCGTTTTTAAATTTATTGGCGGTTTATTTTAAATTCTTATTACTGTTATAAAAACATATAATTTTATTGAAAATAAATGTCGAATACGTTTTCTCATAAAAAGTGATAAAATTATGTCCATATGTGGAATTCGATAGGACAAATAGCCAATAATTTTGATACCAATTGTTTTTTTATAATTTTTTTAAAGCTGTATCTAAATTTGTATTCATATCATAAGGCGAATTCGAAGGTGTTGTTTAACGTGGAAATATACTGTTTATAAAAAAAAATTCGCATTATTTTTTATTTGATTTACATATAAATATCTCTGCTTCGATCCAACCAACCTTTAAAGTTTTTATATATTGCTTTTATTGATCTTAGGTATTTTATTTTTTAATCATTTATTTCTGCTTAAAATTCTGAATCTTTATAAAAAAAAAATTATAACTCACTTAAAAACATTCAAATTTATAGTTGAAGCTAAAAGAAGGTGAGATTGAATAAAAAAATTTGAAAAAAATAATTTTGGTGGGGTTTTTTTGATATAAATAATTTCTTCTATATGCTGAAAGTACAGGGTAAATAATTCTCTATACAGTACATTCAATTTTATATTTTTAACGAATGCCATTTTAAATTCAAAAGTTCAGGTAGTTTTAAATAACCATAAATTAATTTTTTTTACTACCAGATATTTTTACACACCTATTTTTACACTTTAAAATTAGCATAACTATAGGTTTTGATTGAATTATGTCGCGTTTTTTCAAATAATATACCTAAGAGTTTTCTATTACTTATAAAATATGATATATATGAAATAATTACGGTGAAATAATAAAATCAGTGGATTAAAATGAATAAGTTATAATTTATAGAAAAATGGCTACAGAAAAATATCAATCCCAACATTTTTTTTCCATATAAGAAAGTTTTATTTGAGTATTCTGAACTTTGTAACAGAGGATAAGATATGTATTAAAATTTGTTCCTAGTTACAGATATGCTGATATAAGAAGTTAAAGGTGTTTATTTTTTTACATTTTTTGAGATGCAAAAAGTTTTTTTTTTAGAAATACACTTGAAAATCAATTCTGATAATTTTATGGGATTAATATTCCAGAAAAAAGAGATGAAAAAAATAGATTATAAATATGAATTAAACTTGGTTTTAATTTCTAAACTAAATATTTGTCAATTTTTTCGGTACCAATTTGATATTAACTAAAAATTAGAATCCATATATAATTATTCTATTAGATATAAAAATTTTATGCTAATTTTTAATAATTTAGTTTCATCAGTTCAAAAGCGCTCTTTATCTGAAAATTTAAGTTAAAAGAGTTTTTTTGTATTAGTCACTCCTCTCAATCTTTAAAAAAAATAACTTGATTAAATATTTTTTCCTCTAACTTTCATGTTAAAAACAATAGGAAATTTTTTAAAAATACAAATATTATTGAAAATGGCTCTCTTTCTTCCACTTTAAAAAAAAATTCGAAAAACTGCAAATAAAAAAAAAAATTTAATATTAGAAAAGTTTTTATATTCAAAAATATATACATGCAAATTCAAGCAGATACCAGCCCAATGAATTTCAATTCCCAGATTAGTTGAGCAAAATTAGTGAGTGAAAAAAATGTCTTGCCTAATAAAAAAAACACAAAAAGGCTCTATAATTTCGGTAAAAATACAAAATAACCAGTATGTTAAAGGAATTTACTCTAATTAGATTCAAGGCAGAAATTTTCTGTATTTGAGGCTCCCCTTACAAAATGGTGTGCAGACTGTATTTTTTTAATGAAAAAATAGAAGACATAGCAGAAAAAACAATAATTGAAAATTAGGAAAGTTAAAAAAAAATGAAATAGGAGGTAGAAAAATAACTTTATTCATTAATATTAAAAAATTCAATGATAAAGAAAAAAAATTAATTAAAATATTTCCAAAAAAAATCGAGTTGCTAGAAACTACAGAATATGACATTGTGCATAAAGCCATAATAATATCTTCTCATAGCGTATTCAGTATATAGGAATTAGCACCAGTTTTTCGCCTTTAAATATCAAAAACAGGTGAAATACAAAACTTATCGGTCTTAAAAAACAGAAAGGTAAATAAATATCCAGATAAAAGTATTAAAATATTTTTTAAAATCAAGAAAAAGCAAAACCGCAAGCCATCAATTCTTTTGACGTCGAAATTAACATTCACTGTAAAGGAGGGCCAAAAGAGCGTAAAAAATACAAGAAAATCATACATATGAGGACCTGGCACAGATAACTGTCAAAAAAATGTCAAACATAAAAGATAAAGGTTTTATTGGACCAGAAAATTTATGAAATTGGTAGTTATGAGTGAGAGAACCATACATAACCTAAAATTATAGATGGGGAGGGGAGGGTGGTCAGATTATGGCAATAAATAAACCTGATATCCCGGGAATAACATCAAAAAAGGCCCATTAAAAATATATAAATCTTACATAAAACCTCAAAGTGCGAGAGCCAAATCGATATAATTACCTCTAATTACACTGTTAAGCCAGAAAAAAAGGCTTAGGCCAAACTTTTTGGAGAAATTTATTGAAAATATGAGAATAAATCGATAAAAAAAACATAAAAAAACAGAGTGTCAAGGCAGAAACAATTTTCAAATGGCACAAAGTCTAAAAAATTTCTTATGGATAAATTCTTTTAGAAGAATTTACTAAAAAAATATCAAAGGAAAAAAATGGGATAAAGAAAAAAAATTCACCTATGAAACGCATTAAATACAACGAAAAAAAAAAAAGATATGGCCGAAATAAAAAATATGAAACCAATGGAAGAAGTTCTTTTTCAAAAAATAATGACAGAGGAATGGTCAGTATAATTAATACAGGACAAAATAACAAAGCAAAAAGGGCTCATGTAATGGTTTTAAATGATTTTGAGTATATTGGGTGAATATTTTCTAAAAATAGAAAATATCACTTTCAATAACCATCCAGTTGGAAAATTGAAAAAGAGGATAAAAAAAATAGATATCAAAGTTAACATATTACAATGTAGCATTCAAAAAACGATGTAAAAAAAAAATTTAAAAATATAAAAAAAGATAACGAAATAGCTATATTAATCTATACCGCTAAGACTTTTATATAATAAAAAAAGGAAAGATTTATATATTTTTTAAGAAAATGGCCCAACTAGAGATCGCCTCTATACAAGAATTCAATATAAAAGATGAATAAATCCCATTTCAGAAAAAAAAATTGGGGGGGGGGGGTGCATATGGTCTAAATACATCGCCATCACAATTAAAAGCCCAAGGATGAACATAAATAAATTCCTCGAACTTTTTGAAGGGCGAATAAAAATTGTTGAGATAAGCTATCATCTCCTGAATCACTTATTATAAATACTGAAATTATTCCTTCCAAATAAAAAAAAGAGAAAGAAAGAAAGAAAGATTTTTATGGAGTTTTTAATGATTATAATTCATGAAATAAATCGAAATTGGCAACTATCAAAAAAATTCATCATACTGGGTCATCTAAAAACGTTACTTTCATGTAAATTTTGATAGTACTACTACATTTATTTATTTTTCACTTCACTTAATTGGAGGAGTATCTATATAACAGGCTTTTATTCCAAAAAATAATTTAATGGTACGATTTACTGTTTTAAAGATAAATCGGACTTCAAAAGGGTGTTACCAAATTTTAAAACATCTATAAAAAGCTGAAAATTTTCATATAAAAAATAAAAACGCATTAACATGGGAGACTTAATTGAATTTTTTTAGTTTTACTGTTTTGATCCAGTGATTTTTCAGTTTTTTTGTTTAAAACATCTTGTTTTAAATAACTAATAATAACTGAGCTTTAAGGAAAAATTTACTAAGATCGAGTCCTGTTCGACTAGTGAAACGGATAAATTGTAGCGATCTTTGTTTCAAACAAATAAAAACATATTTTACTTATCATTAGAAGATTAAAAGAAGTATCATTTCACTTTAGGGAAAATAGCAGCCAGATGGAATAATATAAAACCAATACTAAAATATTTTGATTTTTTCAACGCTTATAACATGATCCGCACAAAAAAAAGCTGGATTTACTTGGATTTTTTACTCTGAAAACCACAATTGAAGAATATATCACATTTTTTTGTTTCAAAATTTAAAAATATCTCTAAAATACACCTTTTCGCGTTCAAGTTAAAAAATTGTAAAGATTATTTAAAATAATTTTCAATATATTTAAAAAAATGTCCAAAAGACTTGAAAGAGTGCTCAATAGATTTTAAATAATGTAAATCCAATTTAAAAGGGAAACTAATAGCGAATTATTTTGTGAATAAAAAGTTGTTGATACGTTAAAACAATTTTTAAAAAAACAACTAAGCTCCGAAATCCAATTCCCAGAGCTCTAAAACCCCGCTATAAAATTCGTTTGTGTTCTCAATAAATTTTTTGATCATTTTGGGAGTAATTACATATATTGAGTCGTTTATTACAAATTCGATGAGTCTGGTGGCCCACTCAACTTGGGAAAAATTTCTCTCTATGTCTCCATCTTCGAGAAATTTCAATTATTGTATATTTTTTTAATTTCAACCTTTAAAGCGCACCAAGTGTTCTCTATTTGATTGAGCATGGATTAATAGAGCCCCAGATATAAAATTTCAACACCCTGAAAATTTTCTAATGCATCAGCAATTTTTCTGTGGCAAGGTGCATTATCCAAAACTATTAAAATGTTGATTCAAGTATCACCTATTTATAGTCTCACGAATCAAAACCTCTATCCATCCATTGCTATCTTTAATTATGTAACTTTTCTTTTTTTTCTGAAATCAATTAAACCAAATTGGGAAATTCCGCCAATAATTTGAACATTTGGGCCTCTTAATTTAGGTATTTTATCTATTTCTCTTTTTCCTTTTTGGACCTACCCCTTATTCTTCTTATAAATAAATTTACATTTTTTTCATCAATTTAAATTATGAATTTTTTTTCACCAATGAAAGCTAATATTTTTTCGAAATATTTTTCTTTTTTGCTTATTTTTGATGGAATTAGCCCGAATAGGTTTTTTTTGAATCCCTTTAGTGGTAAAAATTTGGTAATTTAAATGCCTGCCAATAGTTTAAGAGAAACTTGAAGATCATATTTAAAAAAAAATTATTTGCCATTTCTGACAGAGTATAAAATATATTTTCTTCCAATAAGCTCAACTAAATAGCCCAAATGAATCTTTTTGATTTTTGTGCAACCATATCTGTTTCCTCCTCTGGGTCGTGGAAATTAAGTTGCTGATTTATCCCAAGAATATGCAGTTGACTCGAGGAGGACCATCTAGAAACAGGAGGAACCGATCGTTTAGCACAGCTGAGACTTAGTCTAGTGCACAAGTCCAGCGTTCGACAGTCAGAAGGATCTCAGCGTCTAACAGGTATTTGTAGGAAAGCCATGTCAATCAAACCCACGTTTGGGTAGGAGCCTAATTTTATTAATCCTGTTAGAAGTAGGCTCTGACTAGGAGCTCATTAGTTTCAATGAACTAATTTTCGTTGACAAAGAGCTTAATTCTTGACTGCCTGTAACCTCAGTCATACACCTACTTGAAGCAATGCCAGGGGGATCTTTCGGTTGGTAGATTTCACCATTTTCTCGTGGGTACACAGCCGGTAATCCGAAACAGGAGCTTGTTGAAGTTAGGATAATAGTCTTTTCTATACGTCTTTTTCTTTTTTTCAATTTTTTTTAGTATAGTTTTTAATGACGTTATCTTACAATAAAACTCCGTGATACAAAAAAAAATATGCAGTTGACTCAGAAAAAATTTGTGCAACAATATGATAAGAATAATCTTCAGCATCCTTTGCAGATTTCGAGACTGCCACCCTTATAGATTCTGAATTTTTTTTGTACTTCCCCCTAATTTTACCCTTCCTTGCTACCTTTTTTTAATTGGCTGGATTTCATTTGAGATACAGATACTAATATACATTTTCTCTTTTCGGTGTAAATAGATATTTTAAGAAATCAATTTATACGGTTTTGGATTTAGATTTCATTTAATTAAAATTAAACTTAAAGTATTAGTATTCATAATTTCTATACGGTAATAAATATTTGCTTATTAATGTATATTCATATTGGGAAGTTGAATATTGTAATTTTCTCTAAATAAAACAACAACAAAATTTTTTTTACATTTAGTGATATCATATTTTTTATCGATTTTTTTAATTGCAAATAGTTGTTAACATTTTCATATGTTGATTAGTCTGTTTAGTCTGTGAATCATCGGAATTCTTAGATTTATATGGATATTATAAATTTCACTTAATATATTTATCAATAGTTATGAAATTATTGTGGAATAAAATCCTCAGAGGGAAAAAGTTTAGAAAATTTGTTCACTTATAAAAAAAATTATCTTTTATTGGCCAAAATTTTAAATTGGGGTTACATTTTTTTAATTCAAATTTACATTTTTTTTAAATATATTTGAATTTACTTATATATTTTGGGTATTATTTTAAATATTTTGGGAATTTTTTTAAATATTTAAATTTTTTTTAACTTGGACGTGAAAAGGTTATTTAAGAGTATTAAAATTACCAATTTTTGTCCTTAAACCTAAAAATGGAGTGCAAAAACCGAAAATATACGTATAATAGCTGAAAAATAAACAAAAAGTTCATTGAATTTTTATAAATGTCGCTATAATATAATATTTTCTTCGTGGAAAAATGGATAAATATTAAACTAGAAAATCAAATCCATAAACATTAAATGTGAAAGAAACAACTCAAAAAATAACGGAAGTAAAAATCTGGAAATAGTCAATATAGTATTCAACAAAATGGTGATAAGAATTTAAATAAAAACGAATAAAAAACGCTGGAAAATTACAATCAATGAGATCAACGAAAAAAATAAAATGCATTATTAACAAGAAAAGTAATTCCTTATCACCAGTTTTAGAAATATAGTAAGATAATCACGAAAGAACTAATAAATATTTCTTCGGATTAATTAAATCCCGGAAAAAAATCAAAAAAATTAATCCTAGTGCAATAATGAAAACCAAATTAAGTATTTAAAATTAGAAATTTCAAAAATCCGCCCCTCTTTTTACAAAGGACTATTCGTAAAAGGGTAAATTGATAAAATAATGATAATAAAATTTGTTGAAAACATAAAAACCAAAATAATCATTGAAGAGGTAGGTGTCCTAAAAGAAGAGATATAAATGGGAGAGATTCACTCAGTGATAGATAAATTGCGGGAAAACAAATAAAAAAGCCCAGATGGCTCCTCTTTTAAAGTCTACAAATATTTCATAAAAATAGTGACCAGACACTTCCACAAATTGTTTAAAATTCTAGAATAAATTAAAAATCTGAGCCCAAAAAATGAAGATTCCGCGATTTTACTGCTCTCAAAAAGGGTGATTTAAGATCTTTAAAGAAGTGGGTGTAAATAGCACTATCAAAAATAACGAAAAATTACTCGCGAAAATCTCAGAAAATAGGCTACAAAAGATAGCATGGAAAATAATAAGCTAAAACCAATCAGAATTTATTAAAATTGAATCATTTTTGACAAAATCCTACCTTTCGAATTTCTTATAGAGAACATTAAAATAAATCAATTAGAAAAATCTGGTCACTTACTTATGCTAGACCAAGAAATTTCTTATAATGGGCTAAATTGGGATTATATATACTCATTCCTTATGATATTTGAAATAATATCTATATTCATAAATCACGTGAAATACATTATAAAAATTCTGGGAAAAAAATAAATGTGAAAAATATTCCTACTGAAGTAGTTGCAATCCACTAAGAGTTTAAACAGAGGGACTAAATGTCACCATTGGCCCGAAAAAAAATATAGAACCCCTCTTTAATTTTATAAATAATAACATAAATTGGGTTAGAACAGGTTTTAAACAACTAAAATTGCTGATATATGCTGAAGATGCACTAATAGCCATTAAAGATATACATGAAGAATAAATGCTGAAAGTAGACTTTAAATAGCTTCTTCATGCCTCAAAAGCAAAATTAAACATTAAAAAAACAGCCTGCATAAAAATATGTGATACACCACATAACTTGGTAAATTTGAAACCAATAAACCCCATAAATACTTTCAAATGATTGGGGATGTTTTGGATTTCTAAAAAAATAAACATAAACTTGCTTAAATCAAGTATAATTGATGTTATTAAAAGCAACTTAGTCAACTGGAAAAATCTTTTCTTGTCTAAAACGGGGGGAGGAGGCTTAGCCAATAATGTTAAATTATCGAAAATATTAAATTATGCACACATCGACCCATTCTATAAATATGCTTACAAAGAGATAAAAAAATAATACTTGAATCATTTTTGTGCGACGAAAACTCTTCAAGATATCACTAAAAACTTTAAAATTATCACCCAAGCTAGTTGCGATTGGTCTTCTAAATGCGGAGGCTCGATAAAATACGCATCTCATTAAACGGATATATGGCCTGTTATGCAATAAAAAAAAATCAAAAAATTTAGAAATATCTAACTTTATTGGTACAGCCGAAAAAAAAATCAATAAAAATCACTTGTTGGAGTTTATTATAAATTCGAAATCGGTTTAAATTAAAAATATAGGCAAAATATCTCTTCTTTGGCAGATTTTCATAAATTTTCACAAAAAAAAACTTCAAAGAATCCATTACTGATTTAAACGGATGGAAATTCCAAGAAATCAGCAACATCAGTGCAAACTATACGAACCAATTAATCAAAACTAATGTGAAAACCCCATATCAAAAACGCATGAGAGCTAAATCTATTGTGGAAATAGTTAATTTCATAAATAAATACACATAAAAAGGTCAGACACGAGAAAAGCTCTATTATGAGTCCAATGTTAATGGAAGGCAAATAACTTTTAATCTGAAAAATAAAAAATGGATAACATTTTCAGATATTTGATCCAGTAAGGTTGATTTCAGTTAATTACATACGATTAGGATATCACAAAATGATTAAAAAAACAAAATTTATATAAATATGATGTTAAAATATTCCAAAAGGGAGAAAAAAAGAAAAATCCTTAAATGGAAAAAAATTAAGTATTGATCCAAAAATTAAGACTATCTTCAAATGCAATTATGCGTAAAAAATACCAATAGATACAAAAAATATGAGCCTAATATGGTTAATCTATCACGATGCAATAATAACCGATGGAAAACTTAACACATAGAAAAAATTTATATATGGCCCAATACAGAAATTTAAATTATATGAACATAAAACATAAGTGTAATAAATGTATATTATTAATTTAAAACTTCAATAGAATATTTTAATTTTATTAAAGTCCATCAAAAATAAAACAAAAACTAGCCAAAAAAATCGTTAAAAGCAACATTTTTGATTGATTAAATATAATTACGAAAAATATCCCAGTTATCGAAATAGTAAATTAAACTTATATTTGAAATATAAACACACCAATAGCTAATGTATATTTTCAACTTTAACCTATAAAAAACTGCTCTTTTTCTACGCTTTAAAAAAATTCATTAAGAAAAAAAATTCTAGTCATGAAATCAAAAAATAGTAGATTAAAAAAATACTGGGAAATTTTTTTAAAAAAAATTGGTTCTATATAGAACGGGGTAAAGTAGTCGATTTTAAATAATGGCACCATCCTTTTCTTATTTTCTTATCACTTCATAACAATTAAAAACCAAAAAAATTAACTTAGTTACATATTTATATACAAATAAAAAACTAAATAATTAAAAAAAGACTTTAAATATTTTAAAATAAAAAAATAAAAAATATTCTTCATAAGATAAATTTCGTACATAAAATTCCAGCTAATATTTTCATTTACTTAAAAGATCGCTAAATGTTACATCAGAGTTCCAAATTTTTTAATTTAAATCTTGAAATTTTTATTGGAAAACCAAATAAATAAATAAATAAAGTCTATGTTTTTGGGTTTTAATTGGCTTAATTATAAAATCCGGAAAAGATAAAAGTATTATTATTAAGCTATATCCATAATTTAATAGCTTCGTTTATACAAAATTATGAAAATTAAATATTCGAATAAAAAAATATTCAAAATACAAAAGTTTTTTTAATTAGGTTTTTACGTTTAAAATTTTGATCTTTTGACTATTTTTTCAATTGGATAGACCTATATTCATCTATATTTGTATTTAATGTCCAAAGAAAACTATAGATTAAAAATTTGGGGGCAAAATTTAGGAAAAAGATAAAGTTAAGTGTGATCAATTTTTATATTTCACTTTGATTTTTTCTTTGATTTGCTTCTAAAGAAGAAAAAAAAAAAACTTTTGATTATTTTCCTTCTCAGAGTTTCAATCACTTATAAAGAAATTTCAGCAACCATAAATGATAAATAAATTTGCTGTAAGTTTAACAAAAACCTATAAAAAAAACTTATTTATATATTATGTTATATTCTTTATATCGCGTGTTAATATATTATTCAAACCCAAGCTTTGTAAATGAAGTTTATCTAAATTTTTTTTCTCATACTATCTAATTAAAATTAAATTTACTAGAATAGTCTAAAAGTTTTTTTAATAATTTTAGTTTCATAAAAAAAAATTTCATTTTAATAAGGTAAGAAACTATAATATTAGCCCTTTATTCAAACCCCATTTTCAAATTATAGTTGTTTATGTCCTCAAGGCTAGGAATAATTATATAATTTTAAGACTTAAAAATCATCATACGCCTTAATATATTTGGAAAAAATTAATTTTAACGGATTTTATAAGAAAAATAATGATAAAATATATATTAACAGTGATTATAGTTATTTGGTATAACTAAACTACTTTTTTTTCTTGAGATTTTCGGTTGTTTAAATGGAATTAATTACTGGTCAAACTAGGAATAATAATCCCTACCCACAAATTAAAATTTTATGGATAATATAATGCTTGATAATACACTGCTCAACAATTTAATGCAAAGGTTATTTTTTTAATAGAAAAAGGTTTTTATGTTTTTCTATTATTAAATTACCATATATTTACCAAAAATATTCAACTTTTAAAACTTATCTCTGAGAATGAATGAGTAAATTTCAATGAAATCTCAATAAATCCCTTTTTTTAAAACCAAAAATCGATTTTAGTCATTTATAAATACTCTTTTTTCCCTATATATAGTGACTTTATGTTAAATATTTATTTCTGAAATATAATATTCTGTTTTTCAAAAATCTTGTTTTTTTTATTGAAGAAATATTTTTGGATTTTAAATGATTTAGAAAAATCAAAAAAAAATGTAGTCTTTAAAAAAATATATTTCAAACCAGAAAATTTTTATCAAAATTTTTTTCTTAATAGAATTATTTTGAAATTATGATGTGATTCTTTTTCTTTTTTTTGGCCGATTTGATTTACATTTGATAGATAAAACATCTTTCTCCAAATAATTTATTTATTCTGTTAAATATAAAAATAATTAAAATAGATAAATTTAATAATTCTGATATTGTTTTTTTAACTGTATTTTATAATTTTTTATAAAATTATCTATCTTAAAAAAAACTTTAATTGATTTTATAACCTTTTCTTTTATGAAAAAAAATATTTTCCGATATTTTTGCATAGAAAAATAACAAATAGTATTTTTTGAAAAGTATTAGGGGAATTTTCAGGGCTTTAATGCTACTAGATAAAGGTTTCAACTTAATATGATTTTATTTGAAATATAGTGTGGTGTGAAAAAAATATAAAACTGAAGAAAAACACAAAAATAAGACTAAAGAAGGATGTTAGACGGAGGGATTAAAAGTATTATATTTTCTGTTAAGAGAAAAATGGTATTTTAAGTAATAGGGTGTTTTGGAATATATTTTTAGTTAATTTAGATTGGTTCATCTAAATGCTAAATTATTCGATTGAGAAAATCATTATAATATGATTTTTATATTGATTAAATTGCGATAGCCCATTTTTTGGATTAGAAAAATGGGATAAGAATTTAGTTTTTACTAGTATTTAACTTTATTTTAACATTATCGTATTTTGGAGTCAAACCAATTTATTGGATTTCGGATTCCAAAAATACTCATCATCTAGTTATAAAAAAAGAAAAAAAAAGAAATTTTTCCTAAAAAAATGTGTATTTAATATTAGATGAAAAACCAAGCTTCATAAAAAATTTAACTATTTATATAACATAGGATTTATATGTATTTATATATGGCTACACGAATAAATAAAATTTTCATTCTTTAATTATGAAAAAAAATGTACCAAGCCCCATTTTGATAGGAACTTATAAATGAACTAATATTAAAATTAAATATTTTAATTTAATAAGCGTTTTTTATCGAAAATTAATTTTTAAAAATTTTACTGTATTGTTTTTAAATCATATATAATTAGCTCTATCTGTAACTAAATTGACTATAAATACTCGTACTGATGAACTATTACTATTTTCTTTACTTTAAACCTTATATATGTGTTTTTTTCTCCTTAATTTTTTTTTTATAATTCTAAGTGTAAAATTTTAGTATCTTAAAAAAAATAGGATTATCCAGAATATTTTTTAAGCATTAAAATATATATATAAAGAAAAAAATTGGGGAAAATTACGATTTTTTCACGGCTTTTAATGCTGATATTTATCTCTAATTTTACTCTTATATACATCAGGTACTGTTTCAAATATTGAATATGTAATATTTTTTTCTTAAATCCTATTATCCTTTTTATAAAATTAGATAAAAAATAATTTAAAATGATTATATACAATATTAAATTAAATTAAATTCATTAAATAATAATTGATAATTTTTTATCCGACTTTTATTTTTAAACGGTAAAAATTAATTATTTTTTCGCCCATTTAATAAAAATTTCAAATAATAAGAATTTAATCTATAAAATAATTAATATTTACAGTTTTTATAATTTTTTTACATTGATAGCAGTCGGAAAATTAATATTTCACCCATTAATTTCCCTAGAAAATTATGGTGTGAAGACAGAAAAAAAATAATAATATTTGAAAAAAAATCCTAATTAATTTTTTTTCTCATACAAAATTTAATTAATTATTTATTGAAAATAATTATAGAATTTATAACCTTCTCAAACATTTGATTCAAAAAATAAAAAAAATCTTTTAAGTGTAATTATAAATCCAGTCTTATAATATTTTAAAAAAAACTAAGTACAAAGAGCGAATTCTCCAAGATAAAAAAATTCCATGTAGTTATGAAAATAGTATTATTTAGAGTCTTTTTATTCCTTCCCTTTCCCTTTATTTTTTTCTAATATCACTTTAATTTTTAATTAAGTATTCTTTTTATTAATCAACATGAATTTTTTACCATAAATAAAAGCCCGATATCTTTTTAATTCATATTTTTTCAAAATTTGATATTGTAAAAAAGAAATTTCATGATAAGCTTAAACATACATACATATATATATTGATATTTTAAATACCACATATATTATTTTGATAGATATTTTTTCAATTAAATGCTGAGTTAACTATATTTTTTAGTTACTCAACAAGAATTTTTCATCTTTTCTTAATATTTGCCTCAAAAAATACACTCTATGCTTTTAAAAATGTTTTTTTGATCTAATTTTACATTTATATGTACAAATTTCATATTAAAAATTTTTTATCGAAAAAATAACACTCATAAGTACTGTTTAATGGGTATATTTAACTTTTTTTCGTTATAACTAACATCTATTAACACATCTATTACCCCAAAAAGCTCTTTTGATTATAAATATTTATTGGTTAAAATGATATTAAAATTAAAAAAAATTCTGCTTAAACCATTTTTTTTCGATTCATTAGGGGTTTAATCGTACTAAAAAAATTAATCGAAAATCTCATATCGATATATAAATAATTTCTGCTTAAACCATTTTTTTTCGATTCATTAGGGGTTTAATCGTACTAAAAAAATTAATCGAAAATCTCATATCGATATATAAATAATTTCTGCTTAAACAATAATATCAAAGGCGGAAAATGAAAAATGAAATTCAAAAAAAGGTATTATTAAAAAATTGGCTCATCTCTCAGGTAAAATCGCTCCCTGTTATACTTCTGTGGGTATAAAATTTGAAATTTTAGTGTCTTTTTAGTTAAATCGGTATAAAATATTTATAGATAATAAATAGCTTAGTAAATTATAAATATCTTACTGAATAAAAAATCTGACGCTTAAACTCAAAAAAAAAAAAGCTCCTTTATTTGGAAAAATTTTATTTTTTTCTAATAAAAGGTAATAAAAAATTACAAAACCAATGACTTTTAATATTTTAATTTGGAAAAAATGTAAATTGTGCTAATTTTCTAAATTTAGATATATATAAATAAAAGATTGAGAGGATATGTTTATAAAATTATTTAATAAATACGTAAAATAAACCTAATTATATATTTTAAATGATATTTTAAAGGTAAACTGATTAAAAAATATTCGGAAACATATTAATTTTATTTTTAATTTTTAATTAATTTGTGATATAATTAATTACCTTTATTTTTCAAATAAAAACGAGCAAAAATAACCAAAATATCTCAATAATGAGATACTTTATGATTTTTTAACATTTAATTTAATTATTTCAAAACATAATTTAAACAAAAATTAAGATTTTTATGAACTCTTATAGTGATATTTATATCAAAAAAAAGCAAGGATTTATTTTCGTTTAATTTAATTTAATATTATAATCATATATAAAATAAATCTTTGTTTAAAAAAACATGGAGAAGTTTTAAATTTATCCATTGTGGGATTTTCCTGTTTTTGCTGAAAAAACAACGTAGGAATTATAGTATTAAACTTTTTTTGTATAACTGTCGATTTATTTATAAAAAAATCTTCTAAAAAATGTAAAATATAATTTAAAACGAAATTTGGATACATCCACTTATTTTAAATTTGCATAAATGAAAAATAAAATCCGATTTTTTTTTCTGATACACAAAAAGTATTAAATTGAAGAAAATTTAAAAAATGGAAGGTTTATTTGCGCAATTTTTTTCCTAAAAAAGAAGATAAAAATCATTCAAATTTATAGCTTTAGAAAATTTTATTCGAATTTGAAATATATATTGTTTAAAATTTCTATCTGGAATATATAAAAAATGGCTAAACAACAAACTATAAAAAATAATGAAAATTCATTAAAAAATATTTAAATCAATACGAAATATATCATTAGATACAAAATTAATTAATTAAAGCAATCTCCATTTGATAAAATTACGTGTAACAGTAAAAAAAAATTGGATTTTTTTCTTTTAGCCATATTTTATTTATAAAAATTATATTTGATAAATGTTATTATTAATTAATAAATATATATCCGGCATTTAGAAAATATCCAACAATCGTAATTCTATTCTTTAATCGAGTATATTTCCTGTTTTTTTATATCCAAGCTACAGTAAACAAAATCATATTTACCAACTTGATTACTTCATATTAATAGATACAAAATAATCTAATCTTCTAGGGATACTTGTGAGTATATATTAAAAAAATTATGAATTTATATTACTATGAGTATAAAAAATGTTTTAATATAAATACTATTATAAAATATAGCTGTTTGAAGATAAATTTATCTAATAGCTAAGTGCTTTATTGAAAATTTGAAGATTTAAAACGGTTACAGGGATTATTATTCTAATAAAATTTTGACTCATCGATAGTTTAATTATTAAAATATAAACCTTTGCTATTAAAAATGGAAGATATGAACCAACAAAAAAGTTATCATTTTTTTTAAATTTAGTAATCTTTTAATAATATTTTGGTCTAAATAATAAAATATAAAATATTTATGTTTTATCTATTTTTTGATCGTAGATCAAAATCAGATATTTCACTCAAATAGCAATTCAAAACAAAACTTAAAATGAGATTACCAATGACATGTTCTTTATGTTGTAATATCTTGCTTCAAATATGGATGGGAAAAGATAGATAATTGAGCACCCGCCCATATTAATCTTGTCAATGAATATCAAAAAATGTAATTTTTGGTTTTATTTCTTTGTTTTGTGGATATTTTCTAATAATATAAACAATAAATTTTGCAACTTCTAAATAATTTATTCTATATTAAATAAAAAAATATCTAATTTTAATTCGTATATGATTGTTTTAATAATAGGAAAAAAAATTCATAAAATGATTTAAGCTATGAAAGATATGTATAACAAAAGATTATTCCGAAAACCCCCAATAGCTTTTAATTCAAAATAAGCAACAATTTTTTCGCGCCAGTTAAATCAGCATTTCTCTTTTTAGACTTATAGATTAAGATCTTAATAAACACCATATATGATAATTAGATAGTTTATTGAATGGAAGTTTTTTAATTTAAATATGTCCAATATAAAAAAATTCTGAACTTTTTGTATTGATATGCATAATTTTGTCCAATGTAAAATTTTTCAGCTGCCTAATATTGTATCTAATGATATATTTTGTATAAATTTACATGGTTTTGTATATCTTTAATAATTTTGTAACAGTTTAAATTTTTACTTTTAAAAAATGACGAACCAAAAATCTAAAAAATTTATTAAGTAAATTATGGAAATAATTTCATTAAATAAACTCATTCAATTTTAATTAGAATTTTTTAAAAAAAATTATCTCGTTTAAAACTGTGATATACCTGCTTAAGTTTTTTTTATACTTCTTTTTAATTTCTAGTTTACTTAATTCTATGTATTATATTATCTCTTAGTATTTATTTTTAAAAATTTATCTATTTTATGGCTTTTTTTTTTAAATGAAAAAAATCTTAATAATATAATGGAATTTAAATTTGAAAAAATAAACCATGATTTTTAAAAATAAATAATTTGCTCTTTTTCTTTAAAATTCCTTTTTTTAAGATTATTTTTACTAGATATAACTTAATCTGTTTATTCCAAGAATCTATATCTAAAATTTCAATACTTTTATATTTAATTTTGTAGCATTATTTCTTATTTGTATGTCTATTTTTGTTATTTTATATCTATTAAAACTAAAAAAGATCCTATATGTAAATTAAAATCAGTTTATTTTTTTTTAGAATTGAAAAAGCATTGCATAATGCTATTCCTAATTTTTATTATAATTATATTGATAATCAGCGTTAAAGTTTTTTTGTGTTTTTTTTTTAAAATAAGAAATTGTTTAAAGTGAACAATATTTAAATTAGTAATAGCAGAAAATAAAAAAATTCAGAATAGCATATTTTGTAGAATGAAATATGGTGTCAGAACTGTTGAACTAATGTAAATTTTACTTAAATTATAAACCACTAATTACTCATAATTAATATTTTTAGTGCAAATAGAAAATTTAGTTTTTCCCAAAATACAAAAACTTATATCAGCATATTATAATTTTTTTTTTGTTGTCAAAAATTATGCGAAGTTTAAATAGGCCAATATTTCCATCGCCTAATTCGTATTTGGGAAAAATAATTTAACATGTTTTTTACAAATAATCGGATTGTTTGCAACAAAATTTTTTGAGAATTAAAAATTAAAAATATTATTAATTAAACATCAAAACTATTTTATATTAAATTTTTATAAAGCTATAATTAATAATAAAACCATTTATTTATTATTAAAATTTTTATTCCTGAATTTTAAAGTAACAATAACATATAATATTAGATCAGCATATAAAAAAAAAATGAAAAATTTATTCTGGGTTAATTCTAACTCAAATTGGATGGGATAATTATTGAGATGATTTAAATTAAAAAATTTATGTAAATCACTTCAAATCATTTTAATCATTGAAAAAAAAATCCTGTTTTGATTTGAAAATTATTGTTATTTTTTTCAATAGAGTTTAATTTAAATTTAAACTTAAAAACTTAAAAAAATCCATGCAAAAAGAAGTTATTCTGGATTATAGCCCTATAAAAACTCGAAAAGCATTGTTAGATTCTTAAAAATTTAAACTTTAAATCATTTTTAAGGGAAATGAAATTTTTTAAAAGCCAAACCAAAAAAAAAAAACAAAATTTTTTTCTTAACCTTTAGAAAATAGGGTAATTTTAATGTTTTTACTAAAAAAGCCCTATTTTTATTATCACTTTAATAGTAAACAGTCTGATTTTAAGTGGTTTTAAAGTAATTAAATCAATATATTAAATATAAATATATTCCAATTTAAAACTAATATTTTTTTATGCAAAATAACTTTCTTCAATTAAAAAATAATCAACTTTATTTTTTTCATTTAAAAAAAATCTGTAAATATCATCGAATTTTCTAGACTATTGATTTATGAGTTTTTGAACAAGTTTAAAACTACCCTTTTTATATAATTTATATCTTTATTCAATAAAAATTGGTCTGAAATTATAAATTACTAGATAAACATAATTTAATCAGTTTTTCAATAAAAAAATTTATCTCGTGATTAAAACCCATTTTTTCTGGAGCTTTTAATAAAAATAAACTTTTACCAATGGCTTTATATAATAACATTTGTCTTTTTATTTAAAATTATTTATTTATAATAAAAAAAATTACATGTGATCAAAAGATGTATAACCTATTTTAATATATCAAAAAGCTATATTTATTTGATGATTCTGCGTTTTTTTATATAAATTTAATATAATCTCCGAAATTTTGGCTATTCTTATTATATTTATGGTTGGTTCTCTTTTAGAGAGGACACATCCCATTTAGAATTTTACTAATTTCCTTATTTGGAAATGTAAAAATTGCATAATATGTAAAATTATTGGGTAATTCAAATTTTGGGGTCAAAAAATAAAACATTTATTGGAAAAATGTTTCAATTTTTTTAGATCTAGAATATATTTCTATTTTTATTGGATTATTTAAGGTATAAATTACTTTTAATCAACGTTTAGATAGTAAAAATAAACCTTGTCATGGAAAGAATCTTCCGTATAAAGGACAAAATGCTTTTTATTGGAAAAATTCATATTCAGAATCAAATTTCAATGGGTACAAAACTATTAGTGCAACAGAGAGTAGTGGGATAAAATATACCTTTTATTATAATTTTTTTGGTTTTTACTAAATTTTAAAACACAATTTATAAATTCTTTTAAACAAGGTAACCTAATTAATTATGAATATGCAATTAGGAAAATTTCCCAGTCGAAATAAAGATGGGCTATGCAATTATATCTCTTTTATTAGAAATACAATGTAAGCAGTGAGCCTTGGCATTTTTGGGAATGGTGGTTAATTATTATTTTCTATTTTCGGAGGAAAATACCGTGATTAAAATGGGAAATTCTGTTTAGAGTAAGCATTTTAAAGAAACTCCTTCAGGGATGGTGGTACAAAAATTGCACAATTTTTGTCCAATATAAATATTTCATTTTATTTTAAATTCATAATTTGGCAGGTTATTTATCTGTGAGATTCTCTTTGAGAGCGGGTACTTTCCTAATTTGGAAATATGGTGCAAAGATAAAACATAATTTTATTGGGTAATTCAAAATATGAATTCTAGAAACTAATTTTCTATTGGTAAAGTGTTGAAAATGTATTAGAGCCAGTATGCTTTTTTATTTTTATTAACTAAGTGTAAAAATAAATTAATATGTAGCCAATGGTTTATACATTAAAAAAAAGTCTGGTCTTGAAAAGAATCTCCCATCTATCAAATAGAGAGTATACTTTTCTCGAATAGGAATTGGGTATGACTTTTTAGCTTGGAAAGAATTAAAAATTTACCACTTTCCTAATTTGGAATTAAAAAACTAAACACAGTTTGTAAACGATCGTGTAATATAATAGGAAATATACAAGATCTTTACTATCTAAAAAGCTATAAAAAACCCCCAATAGAAAATCCCATCTTCATCGTTCATGTGATATTTGGAAATTCATTTCAATTTAGATTCTACAGGAAATTTAGCCAGCACTCTATAGAGTATAAAAAAAACTTGGCCTCAGAAGTAATTTTCCAATTTTGTTATGTCCCACAATGTTTCCCCATGTTTCCCCAACTTTTTGATACAATTGCATCACAAGTAGATAATTACTTTATGAATCCCAGGATTTGTATTGGCTATAATATATACATATATAGGTTTTGGAAACTGTTTTAAATAGGAACTTTTTATTTTTTATAATTGAGTGTTTGTTTTTAAACCTAAGCAGATATTCAGTAATTTGAATACGTGTTAAATTTGTGGACGGGAAAAATATTTTCGATTAGTAATCGATTAGTATTATAATAAACATTTCAAAGTTGCCTAATTATTTATAAAATATCATTATACGGATGATCTATTGATATAATCCAATGGATGCTTTTTATAAATAATTTACGGTGATAAATTAGGAAAACCTCTGTTTGGTTGAAAATACGGTTCTGTTTTTGTGTTAGCTCTTTCGTCGCTAATATTCCATTTCGTGCAATTATCTATAGCCAAATTTTATGTTACTTTGACTATACTTATAATAAATTTTGGTTTATTGGCTACATGTTTTCATTTGGCAAATAGTTTTTTAAAAAAAATAGCAAATGGGAGTACATTTCATATACTGTGGACGAAAGATTTAAGATCAAATCCTTTCGACTCGCATTTATAAAAATATCGTATTATTATTCGGCAATACTACAATTAAAGTTCATACTTTTAATTGATCTAAATCTACAAATTATGCTCAGCCAATACTCTTATTTAGGAAATGTCTGGGTTTAGTAATTATTAATTTTTTTTAAGTTAACAAATAGTATTCTATTATTATTGCTCAATGAAATTATATGAATGCTAAGTAATGTTTAATAATTAACCAGTGGACATAAAGATTTACACGTTCACGATAGGTTTTTAAGTTATAATGATGCATTATTGTGCCTATGAATAGGGTGCTATATTGGGAACGTTTACTAAAGTGGAATAAATAATAAGTGGAGATATTGACTACATTATGCAATACATGAGTAGAAAGATGCTGTTTTTAAAACCTTACAATTCATAACAATTAATAGACTTTTTTGATATGGTTTTGAGTAATTTGTAATTTTATTTGTCCTTGGCTTTAGCTTCCACTTTTACGCTTATAGTTAAATATACCAATTTTAAAACTTATTTATTTTCGGGATAAACTGATGTTTTCATGTTAGACACCAAGATACATGTCTCTGACTACTATAAGGGGAATACTGTTCTAACTGCAAGCACCCTGATTTCAAACTCTCAAGATTTTAAGCAAATACGCTTTAATTTTTAGACTAACGAATGGATGATCCCTTAGGTAAACTAAATGGGTCTAAGATAGAATATCTTACGCCTTCAAGTAAAATCCCTCAGCAGGGAGATTTGAAAATCCATGATAAGATTTCAGCTTTGAAATCTTCTAAAAAGAGAAATGTAATAAAAAAATTTATTAGAAAAGCAAGGGAGTCCAACCCTTTTTTTGGTCCAAATGATCCCTCCCCTCTAAAGATACCCAATCAATCCTCTTTTACTGAGCTTTTAACAAAAAAAAGTTTTGAAGTCATTTCAGATCACAGCGTTCCCATCTACCATGGTCTATCAAAAACCCAATTCAAAGAGCTTCACTTTTCCGATTCGGAAAGCAATTTTGGTTCCCTTTTAAAGTCCCAAGAAAAAAGAAATATGCCATTAGAGCCATCTGAATATGAAAGATTAATAAATTCTGGCGCCTCGCGGTATGAGTTCATTGTAGATGAAAAATCTCTATTAAGCTTGCTCTTTGATAACGAGGATGTACTCGATCCGATTAATGAAATGAAAAATTATCAGAAATCAATGGCTGTTTTAAAAAGAAACATAAAAAACACCACCATGGAAGTGCCGCAATATAAGTATAATCTTAATAGAGATGTTTTTATAGACCAAAAAGGGAACTTTGATTTCATAAGTTACTACAAATCCGTAAGTTTAATCAATTTTCAATTTCTTGTTATCCTATTGCAATATCATCCTATTTTAATACCCATTTTATTTATCACCAAATCTAGCGAACTAATTTACTTTAATCTTGCCTTTTTTAGAAAGCTTTACTATTTGCCAATACAACGCTCAAAAATAAAATAGACTATTCTTACAAGCCTGATAGTTCTTTTAGAATTCAAAAATATATAAATGAGCTAGCTAGACTTGCAGATGTATCAACTCCTTATCAATTTTTTGTAATTTGGCTTTACGAATTGGCTATATGGAAAAAACCAACAACCAGTGCTTTCTGGCTTTTTGTAAATACCTATTTCTTGATATTGCTATTTTTTCCTTTTTTTTGAAACTATTCCAAATTTTTGATTTATGTGTTCTAAAGTGATTTTAAATAACGCACAATTTCTGAATAGATATACATTTCTTGTGTCATCCAGGAAAAGTTTATCGCTTTCATCATCTTTGTCCCGATCTATTTCATCATTTATTATCGAATAAGGCCTGTAGAAGCAGAGTCGAAATTCAAGTTTGAAAATCCAAACTTAGCTTATATAAAAAGTCAACTTATATTTAGCGCTGTTGATGGAGTCACAGGAAAAACAAGGCTAATAAGTTCATTATATGATCAAATGGATGGGAGAATAAAGGATAATTTGAGAATAATTCTTTCTGATCTATCGGACATCTTAGAGATGGTAAAGAAGTAAGCTAGATCCATTAATTTCCATTTTTATTTTCACTAACATTTACTATTAAATATTAGCTGCATTACTTGGAAAAATCGACAATCAACTCGCTTGACGCTTTTCATACTTTCAGTTTCGTTTTTGTTGACCATCCTTCTTCCTGAAAAATTAGTGTACAAGTTTTTACTTTTGGCTATTGGTTTCGAATTCTTCGTTCTTTTCTTTTTAAAAGTAAAATTCGTTCGATACAGGAAACTTCTTTTGTACCCTGAATGGATATTATGGTCAAACAAAACCGATTTAGAGATCGCTATCGACTTGTATCATAAAGAAAACCCCCTAAATGTTAGAATATCCAGACTTAAAAACTATCCTCAATCTAAAACTGCCATGGCTTGGATGATTGGGGCTCCAGTCAAAAACCATACCTTCATGAGTAAACAGATACCCGACTTTTGCCCTAAAAATAGGCGAAAAAATCCACCAAAACTGAAAAAACATCTTTCAAGTATCGAGAAAAACAAAAGAAAAAAGAAAAAAATCCCATACATAAAACTTGATGGTTCCCACAGTAATTTAGACGGAAGAGATTTGGATATATCGACACATGAAGAAAATATTAATGGCCATCAACCTTGGTTGAATAAGAGAGCATGGAAATCAGAATCACATATTGTTAGAGAAAAAAAAGGCGTCTTCCGTAATAATACCAGAGATTCGGAGGAATCAAGCTCACTTCAAGTACCTCCTCAAGTAGTCCCTCCTGGTTTAAGCTCAAACAGGCTGGATGAATCTGATAGCGCAAGCAAGCTAAGCCCCAGATCTCTGATCCCAGAACTATTCAGAAGAAGATCGTCATTATCTTCTAGTAATACTCCAAAACGAAGGTCAGCAGTCTCTGATAGTGGTGTTTTGGAAAGGTCGGTATATGACGACTTCAGCCCTGGTTCTGATTTCCAAGTTGATTTGTTCAGGAAGTTCAGCCCCATTAAACCAATATTTGGGGGATTTGTAAATAAAATAGGTTGTTACTTGCCTTTAAATGAAAATTTTAAGGGTTATCTTAACAAAGAGTACGTCGATTCAATCTCAGAAAACGGAATTAGTCACAGTATCCAATACGAACCTTCCTTTGAAAGTGTTAGCACAAATAACTGCTGCTGGAGCAGCGAGGTTTCAGTATCCAGCGTGTATAAAAGCAATGAAGCTTACACCTATGATGAAAGTACTTTTAATCGTAGTTCGCCTCCTAGAAGCCTGTTGGGGATTCCCGAGACTATGGACGAAATCAACCCACACTTCGAGCTCCCTGATTCCCCATGCCCTGATTCATCCTCCATCAAATTGAATCTAGATTCGGTCAGTCTCAATTCCATTTCAAGTTCCAAATCCGATCTTAGCAAAAATTCCCGTTTCAGCAATCTCAAAAATGATTCAATGGTGTCTAACATGTTTAAAAGCATAAATAAAAAAAAAGATCGAGTTGTAGAAAAATCTATGAGCTCTACCATCGAATTTGTAAATAATTTAAAGTCCAAATTTAGCTGACATCTGGTTATTCGTTTTATGAATAATTTCACTTCTGTCGCTATATATATATATATATCGTATAATCTCCATTATGCAATAATTTTAACAACCTTCAATCTCTTTTAATTCCTAGCTGAAAATCAACAAAACTTAAATCTTTTACCCAAATAAAATCTTAATTCAGATTCTTTTTTTATCTGTGAATTTTAATCTATATATATAATTAGTAAAATCTGCTTTAACTTTTTCGTCTCCACATGTGTTAAACATTCCGATTTGCTATTTTTTTACAAGTATATTTGCCAATTTCAACAAGTTAACAAAAGTAATTTTAACTTTAAGCGAAAATCATGTTAACAAAACACTGACCGTGAAAATGGCACAAAATGACCCACTGGTGACGAAAGAGTTAAAATATAAATCCAACAAATCATTAAAATAACTAAAAATAACATCGAATAAGTTTGGGGATATTACAGTTTTGAGCGATTTAAAAATTGTAGACTTAACTTTTTTGGTTTGAGATACTAATTATAAAGGTTAGTAAATAAAGCAGAGTATATTTTTTATAATTTTGTCAACAACTATCAAAAATTTAATTCATAACCAACTCCTTCAAGAATGGATATACTGAAATTGGCTTTTTTTTATCGCAGGTTTATTTGTTGATTTAAATAATTGTGTATATTTTCAATCAAAGAAAAGCATCCTTTGAAATAAAAAGAAAATCATAAAAGGTTAATTAATAAATCCCATGAGATCATTTCACAAAAAAAATATCGAGCTATCTATTGCATAACCAAGGAGATTCCATACTATATTTTGGGGTTTCAATAAATTCTATGAAACTCGAATCCAATTTGTTGGATTGAATTTTTATTTTTTTATAAGAAATAAAACTTCATAAATTACTGGTTTTCTAAAAACAACCACACTTAAAAAATAAGAATATATAGTGTGAGACAGTGCGCTATAAGAAAAATATACTTGCAAGGCTCAAATTCTAAAAATAAAAGTGATGAATAAAGGTTTTAAATATAACCCATAAATAATTATCGATTTACCTATATTTATTTTAGTCATTTTTTGCGATTACTCAAAGAATATTTCAAGAAAAAATATCAATTTTTTTATTTCATTTAACAGTTCTCAGAATATTAATGGTGATGTATAATAGCGAAATAAAATTGTCAGTTTTTTCCATTCAAAATATAATTTAGTTGAAAAACTATTAGAAGGTAATTTAAATAAATTTTATAACCGATTATTTTAATTAAATCAAGATTTTTTTAAAAAATAATATATGTTATTAAAATTTCCCATATATCTCCTTGAAAAGAAAAATATCTCCAACAGGTTACTATGAAGGTAAATAAAAAATATAAATATAAATTTCTCAAAAGTATTAAAGTTATTTAAAGCTTTTAAAATTTTCATTAATTTTTATTTATAGCTAAATATATTTAATTCATGGGAAAAAATCCAAATACAAAGCTCTTATTCAAAAAATAATGGCTTCTGGAATTAAAAATTTAAAATAAATCCATTTCAATTAATTACCTTGTAAATTAACCAGCATTTTAACTTTTAAGCTCATATATAATAGATAAAACGAAATATTTGTAACTTTTTTTTTAAAAAAAATCTAACTATATATTTAGCTAGATTTTACAGTTTTATAGGCTATTTAAATCTAGATAGCAAAACTTAATAACATTGGGGAATAAATTTTGGCTGAAAATATTTTCAAACAATACTTAAACGCTTGTTTTATTATATTGAATATATATTATTAAAAAAACATAATATATAAATTTAAAAATAAATTCTGCGTAAATATGTATATACAGAATATTTGAAACCATATAATGAAAATTTAAATCCTAAATATCAAATTATTATAATACTGAATAAATAATGGGAATTTGATCTTTTGAGTTTCGTGAAGATAATTAAAAATAAAAATCTCAGTACTTTTATTGTTCTTTAAAAAATTAATGTTCGATTTTCTGAGGCTTTAGCAGTTTTTAAATATATCAAGTAGGATATATAATTAAAGGTTCAGTGGTTATGCCATTGACTCTTTTGCTTCCCTTAGCCTTTTTTGAAAAAATGAAGTAGAAAACACTAACAAGCTATATGCCATTGTCTTTTTTAGTATATGACATTGTGATATAGTATTTTTCCATCTATTTTATAGTAAATTTAACAAATTTGAATTTTTTAAAACCATAAAAGTTAACAGTTAAGCTTTAAACCTCAAAAGTGGACACTTGGTATTAAATAATAAAAAACGGATCTCTTTCGGTTTCCGTGTGGTAAAAATCACGGCTCAAATCGATCGATTTTAAGCTATAAAACGAGAGCAAATAAAATACAAGTAAGAAAAGTTTTAAAGATTATCAGTTTTGTCACAAGTGACAATTTTTTTACACCACGAATGCGTGCTCCTGCAACTTCGCGTATTAATCAAAAATAATTTGTACTGATATTATAAACCCTTTGCCAAAGTTTGGGAGAGTTTGGACAAAGATAAACTCTAAAATTTTTAGAACTTGCAATTTTGTCAAAAAACTTGGTAAATTTTATGTTTTTAAGCCTATAAAAAACTTATTGAAAATAAGTGCAAATTGTCAAATTGGTGCATTTCCGCAAAACTAAACTGGGAGTAACTCTACCAAGAAGAGATCCTAAAGCTTTACATATTAATTCAAAAAAATAGCCGAAGTTAATATCTATCTTTGATAAAAGTTTTGGGACAATACAGCGAATATAAGAATAGTCAATTTCTAACTTTGTACC